>CAJFCO010000046.1:4056006-4206845 GCA_904066015.1 Synergus gifuensis | reverse complement strand
CTAATAATCTTTCACTGTCAGCGAATCTAGATTCTAATTTGGATACAGAAACCTCAGATCTAGATTCTGATTCAGTATTTTCATTGGTGGTCAATAAATTCTCCTTCAATGTTTCACCATTAGCAGTTTCAGATTCTGCTTCAATTTCCTTAGCACGTTCAGTTTCTGACTCGCATTTTGAATCCTCAGTAGCGGAAGATTTTATCAATTTTATCAATTCGGTGACCATGATATCAATTGATCTAGGTTCTAGTTCGTTTTCAGAATCCTCAGTAGTAGCTAATAATCTTTCACTGTCAGCGAATCTAGATTCTAATTTGGATACAGAAACCTCAGATCCAGATTCTGATTCAGTATTTTCAGTGGTGGTCAATAAATTCTCCTTCAATGTTTCACCAATAGCAGTTTCAGATTCTGCTTCAATTTCCTTAGCACGTTCAGTTTCTGACTCGCATTCTGAATCCTCAGTAGCGGAAGATTTTATCAATAGTCGTTTGGTGATTAAGTTGTCAACTAATCCAGATTCTAGTTTGTTTTCAGAATCGTCAGTGGTAGGTAATAATCTTTCACTGTCAGCGGATCTGGATTTTAATTTGGATTCAAAATCATCAATCTTGGGCAATAAATTCTCTCTTAATGCATCTTTGTTAACAATTTTAGATTCTGACCTACGTTCAGATTGTGTCTTAGATTCTAAATCTCTATTCGTGGTGAATAAATTCTCATTGAATAATTTATCATTAGAAGTTCCAGTTTCTGAACCGCATTCCAAATCGTTAATGGTGGTCAGATTCAGTAATAAATCTTCTGTGACTAAGTCATCACATGGTCTAGATTCTAAGTTTTGTACAGAATCCTCAATCATGGACAATAAATTCTCCTTGAATATTTCATTCTTAGTAGATTCATATTCTTCACATTTAGATTCAGAGTCCTCACTCGAAAAGAGTAGATTTTCTTTCAATATTTCGCCTTGAAGAGATTCAGACTCTGATTTGGAATTTTTAGTAATAAGCAATAAATCCTCCATTAATATTTCGCTTTTAGTAAATCCAGATTCTGATTTAGATTCAACTTCCTCAGTAGTAGGATTTGAATCCTTCTTCAATGTTTCGACGTTATCAAAAGCAGATTCTGATTTGGAAATATTGGATTTGAAAGACATTAACTTCTTCAAGAATATTTCTTTTCTTCTAAATAGAGATTCTGAACTGCATTTAGAAACTTCAGAATCTGTTATTGATTCAGAATCTTCAGAAATCGAGAACACATCCTCGTCCAGTGAATTTTCGTTAACAATTTCAGATTTTGATTCCAAATCAGAAGTAGAATCCACCAAAAGTTTATCTTCGTCAGGTTCAGATTTAGAATCTTCAGTCACAGGCCAGACATTCTTTTTGAAACTACCTTCCATAGCAAGTTCGTATTCTACATCGGAAACAAAATCCACCAATATTTTGTCCTTAGTAGTTTCAGATTCAGAATCTTCAGAAGATAACCATAAATGCTTCATCGATGTTCCCCCGTCACTAATTTCAGATTCTGACTTGGATTCAACATCCTCTTCAGCAATAGGGCATAAATTCTTCATGGATATGTCGTACTTATCAAATCCAGATTTTGATTTTGAACTCTCAGTAGTCGAAAATGTTTCGAGATGAGCAGATCCAATTTCTAATTTGGGTGGAGAATCCTCAATTGAAGGATCCTTGAATAATTTGTCATTCGGAGATCTACTGTTTATAGTGCATTCGGAGTCTTTAATGATGGACAGTTCCAGCGATTCTGATGTTAATTCTACATCCTGCTCAGAGGTAGACAAATTCTTCTCGGAAATTTCTTCCTTAGTAGATCCCGATTGTGTGCATATTTTAACATTATCATATTCTGATATTAATTCAGGTGCAGAATCCTCACTGACAGCCAGTGTATTATCGTTGAATATTTCATTCCAAATATGTTCAGATCCAGATTCTTGAACATTCTCAAAATCTTCAGCAGTGAATAATAAATTTTCTTTAAATAATAATTGCGTAGCAGGTTCAAATTCTGATTTAGGCTCTGAATCATGTGTAAGGTCCAATTTCAGTAATGACTTTGCTTTACCTAATTTTAAATCTTCGTCAGCGGATCCAGATTCCGATTTATACTCAGAAGGTTTAGTGCTAGACAACAAATTCTCCTCAGATGGTTTTTCCTTATCAGATCCAAGTACTGATTTAAATTTAAAATCTTTTACAAATTCAGATTTGGTACAACTAACTGATTTGGAAGTATCTTTAAAATTTCTAAGCATATACTTCAATTCATATTTGGCAGCTTCAAATAGAAAACTATTTTTGAGATTGAGATCTTTTGTCTTAGACTCTGCATTTTCAGTGCTAAATGGTATGCCCTCAATTTTTAAGGATCTTAACGTTTTTTCTAAGTCAGAAAGGTGACTAGTATCAGCCAATCTTTCTGCTTCCTGTCTTTCAAGAAGCAATTTCCTCAATTTAGAATTTTGAAAAACATCTGGCGTTTGATCCAATTCACAATAAATAAGAAGATACTTATTTGAAAAACGCAGGCCTTCAGTTTCGAAATCTCTTTCTGGTACTAAAGATGCGAAAGGATTTAGATCGAAAATGTCGTACTTAATGGACCTTCCTAAAACTTTAGAAAGTCTCTCGTGATCTTTTTCAGCTCGTTCCTTAGTTCCAGACGTCATTACAAAAGGAACATTCAGTTTTTGTATATTTAATATATTTTCTTTACAGCTACATTTATCATTAACACATTCGTGGATATCCAAGTTAAATCCAACAATAATGTCAGGTTTTACAAAGCAAGGACTCTGAACGAATTGCTCATAGTCTGCTGGATATGATTTGATACTCAGATTTCTTTCTTTCGATTCATGGAAAGTGCGATTTAAATTTAGAGTCATAGTTTCCGGCCCGACAAACGTTATACTCAACGTCTCTAAATTTGTTACCCAGTTGAACAAAATATCCCAAAATTCGTAGGAAACGTTTTCTGAGTTCTTCGATCCTATAACGTGAACCACAATTGTAGAATTATTTTCCGAATCGTTGTCATTTTTAAATTCTGGAATATTTAGTTTTTTTATCGCGTAAAGCAAAGTCAGAGGCTTTGTCAATAATTCTGCAATTACAATACGATTTAAATGAGGAGTTTCTTCCACTATAGTTTCATTTTCCAGTGTCAGATGTAAATTCATAAACTCTTCAATCGAAGCCGGTAATTTTTCTTTCAAATCTGATACATATTTATATTTTGGAAGCGGATCTGGTAGTTTTTCCTTTTCAAGCAGTTGCCAACTCAGCTGAAAATCTTTACATATTTCCTTATGTATTGGAGAATCATTGTGTTTTCTACAAAGACTTATTCCACACTCACAGGTTTTTAGTTTAATAATTTCGGTTTCATGACAAACAAAGCAGGTTTTTGGAAAGAGAATCATCTGTTGTTGAAAGACCCAAAGTTTTCTTCCAAATTCTGACTCTGCTTTTGATAAGAGACTCAGTTTCGCTTGTAGCCATGATTCAGGATCCGTTTTTTGACCTCCCATTAAATCGATTTCGCCGTCAAAAATATTCTTCATTCCAGATTTTTTTAATAACCGTTGAATCACTTGACATATATCCTTATGTTTACACCAATCTTCTTGTCTGTGTGGCTCAGAGCAGTAGAAAATCATACTACAGAATTTGCAATATATTGAAATATCGTTGGAATGACATACCTGACAAAAATTTGAGTGGAAAAATATTAAAGGACTCGATGAATTTTCCCTTCTTTTCTTTGAGAGAAAAGAGCCACTGTAAAAAATACTAGCCTTGCATTGAATTCGACCTTCGGTGATGATTAAATGCTGATTTATTTTACTAACGCCACCATCCGTCCACTCCCTTAATGGATCTAAAGCTCCGAAGTCGTTGGGTCCCTCATAACAGATCAGGGAAGGCCAGAAAGTTGATCTTAAACTTTCAGATACCATCTTCGCCATCTTTTCAGTAACGGATGTTAGTACTAGAGGAGAACCGATTCGACTCAAATTTTCTAGCAAGAAGTCCCATTCCAAATTTTCATCGGCATTCTTTGAAATTTCGGTGTTTAGATATGCAAAGATGTCCGGCTTCTTGTAGATTTTAGACTTCACATAATTCTTGTAGAGAAGTTCGTTCGTCTCAAGAGTCATTTTTTTATTTTTATAGCAACAGCCATCACAGAGATCAACTTTCAGCTTTTCAGTTTTTCTTTGCTCAATGAAAACAATGTTTAGGGCGGTCAAATTAGGTAAAAAATGCAAAAGAAGCTCCCAGATTGAACTGTCGATCACATCACATCGGATGTGAAGAAGAATTGTGGAAACAGATTGGAGATTGAGCTTTTTCAGAGCACTGAAGATAGTCAGGGACATGCTAAATAGATTAGAGGCACAAGCCTGTTCAAACATGTGGTTTTCGCCTTTAATTTGTTGGTTCAAGTACTCTACCATCGATTGAGGTATATCAGAAGAATTATAAAATTTTGTAGTCTCTGCAATTTCATTAATTAGTGTAAGTACCGTTTTTAATTTAGCTGGATCCTGCATTTTGCCGTTAAATTCGTAAAAAAGTTTTAATGAGAGACAGTCTTTATCGTGCTGGGAACTGGATGGATGTTCTGTACAAAAGTTTGTGCATAAACAAATAGGGCAAGTAGTCAATAAGTCTTGTTTCGTGTTGTAACAAACAAAACAGGATCTAGGGAAAAGGAGCATTTGTTCTTCTTGGAGAAAAAGAGGCCTTTTGAGTTTGGATCTTACTGTCAAACACATTCGTTTTCTCTCTTTTATCCAAGTATCCAAGTCAACGCCACATAGTTTTTCATAAATATGAGAAACTCTCTGTTCTCTCACTATGGACCATATTACATCACAAAAATCCTTATGCATGGGCCAATCTTTGACTTGATGAGTCGATCCGCAATATAAAATCAGATAGCACCGACTGCATGGTTTTGGAAAATTTGTAGATTTGCAGACGGAACACTCGTTTGCGAAGAACAACATGTTGGACATCTGGAAAATACGCAAGGTTCAAACCTTTATTTTAGCATCAATAAAGAAATAATTAAATTCTTTGCTCTCGCAAATATAACTATTTTTCTTTTAATTATAAATAATTATAACCACAGTGGCACGTAAACACTAATAATTTCTAAAACTAAACTAGATAAACTAGATGTTATTAATCATTTAAACTTTACGAGTCTTCTTATTGAAGACAAATTATTGAAAACAAATTATGAATATACAGAATTTCAATGCGGGGCATAAAAAAATGAAAAAATACAGAATATTTAAAGTGTCTGAATAGTTAATAATAAAATTAGCACTAAATAAAGTACGATCAAAAATTCTTTCTAAATAAAAAATAGTCTGTTTACCTTTTCGACAAAACTTTCTTTACATCAATTTGTAGGTTATGTTTATTGTTGGCAGATTCATATATGCAGCAAGATCAATTCCTTTAAATAAAAATATTTTATATTAACGATTAATGCAGACAACATTATTTTGAATTTATTTATTATATTACATAAAAATAAATGTACTTTTTGCTTTTACCACTTTTACTTTGATTTCTGACCAAATAACGCGTCACTAACCGGCATCGCATTTTGACCAATGGCAGCACACATTGGCAATCGGCTAGAGAAATACTGCCATTGGTCAAAATTTGGCGCGCGATTCAAATTTCAGCCAACGGTAGAATTTCTCCAACAGAAATTCAGTGAGCAGTCTCAGGGCCGTCGATAATCCATGACCGTAGTCAGGGGGGGCACCAAGGGGGATTGTTCCCCCTCTAAATGAAAAATAAAAAATATTTCTGTAGTAAGTACACTGTAAAAAATATTATCATAATTTTACCACAATGAATGATGTGACCAATTAATGTGACATCAAAATTAGTTGCAATAATTTTGTTACTGATAAATAAGATAAATATTTTGATTACATATATCTATATTTAATATGAGGAAAGAAAAAACGTACTTTTTATATTATTTAATTTTATTAGCAGACCCAAGTAATATTTTTTGCAACAAAAATACTCTCACAAAACTATCTCGTGAACGTCATGATGCGAAGAAAAACTACTACAATTTTTGTTTTGTTTTTTAAAGATTCTAGGTAAATTATTATTGATTTTTAAGACAAGCATAATGCATAATGCATAATAGTACAGCTAAGGTTGTTAAGGTGAACGAGCCATGCCAGTCGCAAACAGCACTGTTGGTTTATTCTTTTTTTTCTTCTTCCTTCCTCCACTTGTTGCGACCTCATCAGATTTTTCTGAAATTAGAAAATGAAAGAATACAGTATGTGAAAGATACAATAAGGTGCAATAATAAAGGATTGAAATAATTACCCGGTTCCATTAAAGTCGATTGTTCCAAAGCTAGAGCCAAAGCATCACCAAAAGTTGGGTTGACAGTACGCATACTTGCACCCTCTGCATTAATTTCATTTGCAGGAGGTGAATTTTCAATTGGCACATTTGATCTTGATTTTATGGCAGGCCAGGCGTTGCTAGGGCGACTCGCATTTTGACGAAGCATTTGTGCAAAAGATGGACCCGAGTCAGCATTATTATTGGAAGGCCAAATTATCGGTTCTTCAACTGTGGAGGCATCATCGAAAGTACTGAACGATGGACTGCTAGCTAGACTTGTTGCAGATGATTCTGGAGGTGATGGTATTGTAACTCTAAAAACAAATATTAAATCACGTTTAAGAATGATTAAAACCATTAAATTATATGTTTTAATAACATCACTATCATCTGCAAATTTTATCTTACGCAGTTTGTGGTTCAGTTTGCCACTGAGGAAAGTGCCGGTGGGATTCGATGTGCACCTTTCTTGTCGGAAACTTCCCCATTCGTTTGTTCTCCTCCTCATTGATTTTTCTCTCTCGGTTTTTTTCTTCGCGTGCTTTCCGTTGCCTTTTCTTGTGCCGCGTATCCAGTTGATCTAAAAATGAAATTATAATATTTTGCAATTTGAATCGGAAGGAAATTGAAATATTTTGTAAAAAAAAAAGAAAAAAAACAGAGGTGCTTGTTCTGCTTCTTTCTCCTAAAAATAAATAGAAAGATCAACTTACCACGAAAATGTTTGCGAACATCCTCTGAAATTAGAGGAGGCAACAATTCGATCTCGGCGACCTCAAACTGGCTAGTGACCGGCAAATGAGACAAATATCGCAGCCTTCGTCTTAATTCTTGTGTAAAACTTCCCTCCTCCTTCTCTAAGAGTTTTCCTGTAATCACTTGTGGGCATTTTTGCAAACTTCCGTATTGCATTTCTAACATCTTGGCGTTTATCGCATGGAGGTACACGTTCTGTCCATTTTCGGCTGAATGTTAAGTAATCAAAATTAAATTTAGAGAAAATATTTTTTGATATTAAAATAATACAAAATCAAAACTCACCTTGATAAAAGTAAAAGAATTTTTGTGCGAAGGGATCAGCTTGTAAATCATTGATAAAATTCTCAGCCACTTTCGGTGATTGTACGTCATTTTTGGAAATTTCAGTTCTAGGAGTCACAACTTCGATCTCTTCAGATTCTTCTCCATCCCACCAAGATTTTACAACTTCACACTGAGGTTCGCTCTCGCTCTTTTCGTCAAGATTTTCTAAAGAGGCTATTGCAACCAATTCTTGATTTAGAATATCATCCTCTGGAGATAGTATTGATTCTTCAAAAACTGAGGCTGGTGGTTCAGGATCAGGATCAATATCTTGAGACTCTTCAAGCATTGGAATAAAATCTTCATTATTGACTTCAGTGCTTGGTTGTATGACTTTCTTTTTAATCTGTAAACAAATGCTTCTATAAGATCAGAAAACTTTTAAATAAAGGTCAGATATTCTTTGTCAAGAACTACTGATTATTTACCTCGAGTTTAAGTTCCTGTTCTCTGTTTTCCAATATTTTGAGAGCTTGATCGATGAAAACATTTTCAGGATTGTGGGGGTCATCAGAAACTTCAGCTTGCATCTGAGCTCGTTCACATTCGATTATATCCAAAATCTGAAAATTAAAGTGTCGAAATAGTAAGAATAGCCAACTTATTTAAATTTAGTTCTTCCTTCACAATACTTACATCATCGACTGTAGCCAAAAGTAATTTAGAGTGAACTTGACGGTGGGAGTAATCAGTAACGTAAAAGAAATTAGTAGGTGCTAAAGTTTCCTTTTCTGGCACCGATGTTGCAAGCAAAGATCCTTTTTCTCGACGCATCAAACGGAATTGCACTTTGTCTCCTATATTCATCGTCGTTTGAGTAATTTCTACAACACTGTAATAAAAATTATTAAATAAATTTTATTATTTCCAAATATTGAAAATGTTGTTACAAAAAGAGAAAAAATCGCAAGTAGTTAAGGATCTTTACCTCTTCAAATCGGATCTATAAATCGATTCATAGCAGATGGGACATTTTCGCCAAGGTTTATCAGACAGAGATAAATAGTGTAAAATACAATGCCAACAATAAACATGACCACACCGAGTCATTTTTGCAGCAACTGGTGAGTCCAAACAAATAGGACAGGACAGTTTGTCAGTAGTGTGGACTCTCTGAAAATAAATAACAAATACATTATTGAAATTTACTAGCATTAAAAATTGAAGGTCATACTTTAATGATAACTTACAATCTGCTCAATGAGCTTCCAATCAACCAAAACATCAGGATCAGCCAGATATGTAGTGTAATCTCCGTTCTTGGCACTCACGATAAACTGGCAGCTAAAATAAAAAAGGAAAATTATAAGAAAGTTTAAAGAGAAATTAAAAATTTTTTAATCTTAAGTAAAGAAGCCCTACTTTGCTTGTAAAAATTGCTCTTTATTGTATTTATGTCGTTGAACAGGTGGAAGCCAACGATTACTATTATGATCGTAATTCAAAGATTTTCCGGTCCACGTCTCGGAACCATTTCGTATGTCACGTGGAGCATAATGAAAATTCAGCAGATGATTCAAATTCTGCTTTTTACTTCCTTGATTCATGACTGAGCCTGGCTCAGCCGGTTCGTCTCCTACCTGCAAATACAAAAATCAGAGAAGCACAGAATTTTCGTTCTTGTCCATTTCTGGAATACATTCAAGAGTCGGTCCTATCAGAGTAACTTACGACTTTCGTCTTTATAACAATAAACTTCCAATGTGCGTGTTCAATTACTCTGAAAGTAAGTTGTGTCAGGGGTACTCTGTTCCCTAGAGTAAGGACCTTTAGTCGCTACACGTTTAGTATAGTTGTCAAAACTTATTATTTTTTTTTTTAAGAAATGGGTTGTTCTAGTCTTTTGTTCCTATTTAACATGATTAAGAAATTTTCACACTTTTGCAAACACCACGAACAGCTTTCTCGATTTCCTAATGTATTTTAAGATTAGAGTGTCAGTCAAGCTAACTTCAAGATACATTCGGAAATCGAGAAAATTAATGTGTTTGCGCACTCCCGCATTAAAAAAAAACACTTTTTCTATTATGTAGGTAACTATATAGGTTTTTTTTTCATTCAAATTGGCGACTAAACATCCTGCCGACTAAAGATTCCCACTGCCAAACGTCCTTTTCCGCTCACGTCCTAGGATCAATATGGAAAAAAAAAAATAAGCAAAAATTTGAAAAACTGGTGTTTGCAAATTTTTACTCTAACAAAATTGAAATTTTTAAAAATCCATGCATGCATTTAAACCGGTACTTTGATGAAGATTATAAATTGATAAACACATTTATTTTTGAGTCGGGACCCTGATAAAAACGCAGTTCTCAATGTGTTAGTAGTTATATATTTTTTAATATTAAATCGAAGGTTCTACATTTCTAAAATTACAAACCTTGGAATCCTCCTTTGCACTGCCATGATAATGTCCTTTAGGTTTTGGCCTCTTATCAACATTTTTTCCTTTCTGTGCAAAGGGCTTCCTTGGCTGATCATGTTTGGAGAAGTTGTTCGCACCTGTTGGTTCACGTTTACGGGAAGATTTTGGAAACGGTCTGCTACCAGTGACATCTGCAAACAAATTAATAAAAAGTTAATACATAAATCAATTCAGTTCCCCTTCTTCAATTACATAGCACTTTTGATTTATTATTTTCTTAGGAAAGTTCAACGCCTCCTAATTATTATATGTATATTATTATCATTCTAATATAAGAAAGTTGCGTCATCAAAAATGGAAAATAAATTCTTTTATAAACGTATAGGTATTATTCTCCTTTCGTAATGAGGAAATGATTTTACGGTTGACTTTGAAGAGTTCTTCTAATTTATCTCTTAACTCATTATTATCACATTCTCCTTTATCAAATATCTAAATCCTTTTCTTTAAATTCATTTTAAATTCCCTGTAAGCTCTGTAAGCAATAAATACAAATTCAAGGTCATCATTCTGGAAAAGAAATTTCATGTATTCTTACATTTCTACGAAAATGGAAAGCAACTCGATCTGAATGCTTCTGAATAAAAATTATGTACATATACAAGAAAAAGCTCAAAAGAGAGAGGTGGAGTTCATGGAAAGTTTAAAGAATAGAAATGTAATAAAAACAGTACAAAGTTTAGATAATACTGTTCGATTACAAACACGAAAAATGGACTAAAAATGGATTATGAATTGATGATGACGTGACCCGCGTGATGAATTGAAAGAATAAATGAGTCGTAGACATTTTGAACTCACCTTGATTTTTTTTGACATCACTGCTGCTCGTCCCTTTGGGCGAAGACTGCGGAAATTTCGACTTTTTGTCCATTGTAAATACGGCAAGAGCCGCCGAAAAAGTACACGACGTTAGAGATAAGGTCTCCTCCGTATGGAGTGAAAACTTTTTGCTGCAAACCCTTCATCTTTTCAATAAGCCATGTTCGTCAGTTGTAAAGAAAATACCTTCAAGAAGGCAATATCTTGATGAAATCAAGCTGCGAAAGCGTCGAGAAAAAATGGAAAACACTTTTGTGGGAGAAATTATCTCCCTTTCGTCGTAAACGACGATTTTAACCGGAACACCACTTTCGCGATCCCGTCGCTATGATGGCGACAAAAGAAACAGGTTGAGCACAAAAAGGCACAAAAATCACAAAAAGTGATCACGTGAACAACAGGAACTGGAACACTGCTGCCAACACGGTGTCAGAGATGAATTCTCTGACGGTGTCCAAGCGCTATGTTTAAACTATTAAAAAGTATTTTCTTATTAATATAGATAGTAATTTTTTTAATTTACATGTAGAATTATTCATTAGACGTTAATTAATTAATTCTGAGCAAAATTTTTAATTTCATCTAAAAAATAATTCTATAAGTTGGGTACACTGCAACGGAAGCATCTAAAGTCAAATTCACATCCCAAAAAAGTAAATCTAAATCATCTAAATGCTTCGTATTTTAATATTCTAATGTTTATTTATGTATTTGATTTTGTATTAACAAATAATAATTTTTTTAACATAATAAAATACTGAGTTTTGCCATAGAGCCAAAAGAATAGGAATTCATAACTTAGAAATTCGACAGTCGCTGATTTAGATTGTTGACAAAAACACAGTAACATGTGCTTCCGGTGGCTTCCGGTTAAAAATGATGCTTGGGCGTTTAAGACTAATTCAGCCAATAATTTTAATTTTTTTTAGGCTGATGAATTTATATTTATTTAATTTTAGAAATTAATGTCTTATTGTGATTTGTGGTTGTGAATGGTGTGAATTGTTGATTTTTAATTGAAGAAATCTTCACTACGAAATAAATAATAGTGAGTTGTCAATTAACTAATTAATTATCTATCTTTTATATTTTATATCCACATTTTGACTGTGATTAGAAAACAGCATCTTTCTTAAATTAGTTCTAGCTTTCTGTATTATAGTTTAAAGCTTTGTAATATACATAAATAATAATAGAATGTAGCTGTCAAAAAATTGCTTTAAGGTTAGGACTCCCGGGAAATTCAAATTCAGTAAGTTCAGTAATTTCGAGCATGGTTAAAACTAGTTAAAATTAATATGTATTTTAAATTCGTATTAAATATTTTTAATCAAATTTTCAGGAATAAGGTTATTTTCCAATCTTGAAAAAATTAAAAAATGAACATTCAGTTCCTACTTTTTTGTTTACAAATGTGTTTAACGGTTTCGAAAGATGTCAAACATTCCTCAGGTAAACTGTATAATTATTTAACAGTTAAATAAATTTAATAAACAGCCTCAATTAATACATATTTACTTTATGGTAGTTAATAATTTAAAATTCATAAATTTTAGATCCGTCAGATTTAGAAATAGTTATTTTGAGCCAATCGTATC
The DNA here is from genome assembly GCA_904066015.1 of Synergus gifuensis. Taxonomy (NCBI): domain Eukaryota; kingdom Metazoa; phylum Arthropoda; class Insecta; order Hymenoptera; family Cynipidae; genus Synergus; species Synergus gifuensis. The sequence continues at coordinate 4,194,471 of CAJFCO010000046.1, read as the reverse complement.
CATATCATGCTGCTCATGCTGCATTATTAAAGAAAGATATTATTCTTCAAGCAGAATATATGGAAAAAGTTAGTATACTTAATATTATTAAAAAATTTCAGCATCTTGAGTAAAGAAATTAATCAATTAAAATTGATGAATTTTAGGATCCACCTGATGTAATTTTAACTCATGAATTGAAGATTCCTGGGTCATGGATATTTTTTCCATTATTGTCATATCTATTTTCGAATTATTCAGAAAAGAAATGGTTTTTATTTTGTTTAGAAAATACAGTAATTAAATTACCGGAGCTTATGAGAATTCTTTCCAGATACAATTCGGAAAAAGTGAGTTCTTTTATAGAATATTATAATATTGTAAATATAGAAAAATTTTTGAACTTCAATATTAAACTCCGTTAATAACATATAAATATTTAAATATATTTTAGAGTTTCTGGATTTCGTACGCTCTTACCGATCAAGAGTTGACAATAAGGCATCATTTTGCACCTATCAATTCTCTTAAGTATCCAAATATTGCATCTGGATTTGTGATGACAAAACAGTTTTTACAAAAGTAATATAATTCTCATTTTTCAGTAATAATAATGTCAAATAATAAATAATATTAAAAGAAATTACCCTTACAGATTTTTTTTTTCCATTTTAGTCTTGTTACGAAGGCCAAAACTCCTCGCATAGATTTTTCAATAGATCCTTCTTTCGAATTTGCACTTGCAGTTTTGGATGAAGGAAAAGGGCAGAATTTGACTCATTCTCATGAATTTTGCATTGTTTCAAATTTAGATTGTGCTACTTATCCGAAGTCATTTCATCCTTGTGTAAGTTTCAAGAAAGAAATATTTACAAGCTCTCCGATTATTCAAAATTTAAAAGATATTTTGCGATGTAAAGTCATCAATTAATCTTCTTGTTATTTAGAAACAATCTATATCAAATGAAAACATCTACGTAGGAGTGAAAACTTGTAAGAAATTTAGAGAAGATAGACTTCCTATTATTCTAAAGACGTGGAGTAAATACGCTCGCAATATTGGATTTTATACAGATGAAGCAGGTTATTAAATTTATTTATATCATTTATATATTAATATTCAATTTGTAAATTAAAATCTTATTTATGTAATCTATTATTTTACATTTAATACAATTGACATCCAGATAAGAGTCTGAGAAACTCTTATGTTGTTCCGAAAACTGAAAGTGGACATTGTGCAAAGACTTATGGGATTTTAGAACACGCACATAAAGTAATGGAAAAGAAGAAAATTGATTGGCTTTTGATTACTGATGATGATACCATACTTAGGTAAATTATTTTTTTAAATTATAAATCCTGTCTTTAATAAATTCCATGTTTCAGTTGATTCTGATTTTAAACATTCAAGTTGAGCGTTTAAATCTGTGCTTTTTTGCCATATTTATTCTAGACTCAATAAAAGCTTGCAGGTATAATTATACATTTACTTCTTACAGTTTGTCAAGAATTCAGAAGCTATTATCGTGTTACAATCCGAAAGATTTGATAGTAGTAGGAGAACGTTACGGTTTTAGGACAAATGCCAACGGTTACGATTATATAACAGCTGGGGGAGGTATCGTTTTATCAGCACCAATTGTTGAATTAATAATCAACTCGGAAGTTTGCAAATGTCCATATCCAAATATTGCCGATGATATGTTTCTCTTTGGCGATTGCCTCAAACTTCTTGGAGTGGATATTATTCACTCCCCCGTTTTTCATCAGGTCCGTAATTTCTTAACTATTTCATTTTATGTGCTATATAAACTTCAGAACAATATTTAAATATCAAATTGTCATTTTTAGGCGAGACCAGACGACTATGCAGCTGGATATCTTGCTTCCCACGTACCAGTTTCGTTCCACAGTTTCTGGAATATCGATCCTGAGGAAGTATATGAAAAATGGTTTGCCGAAGAGGATAAAAAATTTTTTGAATCTCGAACACACACTGAATTATAATTTAAGACTTTAGTCACAGAGGCAAATTTATTTTTTATTTGCATAAAATTGTACACATGTTTTTTTAAGTCAAAATATTTTTTAAGAAATGTGATAAAATGGCAGTTATCTAAAAAAATTAATAAGTTTTTAGCAATAAAAGGACAGTTCTGAAATAGAGTTTCATTGGAGTAATTTATAATCGTAAAAAATAATCCTTGGGCTTTTACATATATTATAAAGCTTTCATATTTTATTTTTAAACATTCCATTATAAGTTGGAACGTATTTCTTTCCACCACGATGGACGTTTAAAATTCTTTGGATTCTTGAAAAGTGTTTCTTTCAAATGCTTGTAAATCTGTAAATAAATATTAATTATATATCTTTAGATGGAATAATTGTTAAAAAACTTGAGTATTCTTTAAATAATTAAGGACCTCCCCATCAGCCATTCCAAGAGGCGAATCCAAAACGAAATCTGGTGGAGCAAAAACATCAACTAAGGATACAGCATCATTCACAAGATCTTTGCTTATTGCAATTATTCCCTCTCGAAGTAAAACATCAATTTTTGAATCTGGAGATGCGTATCCTCCAGCATATAAATCTCCTAATCTTCTTTCCAGAGACCAGGCAGCATACAATGAACACAATTTTGTAAGTACTTTCTTCTCCGAGTCCTCAAAATTAGGTTGCTTAATCGTCTCGATAGATGTTTTAACCACCGCATGCTTTTTTAATAAATATTTATTAGATTACTTGTATGAATTCATTATTTTCTATATAAAAAGAAATGCGACAATACCTCTGCATAAATTAAAGATAATGTTTTAGCGAAATATATTTGGGAATCGTTTCTAACTGTGAAATCAGTCCCACCATTTTTTTTCAAATCTTCAACTCGTTCGTACGTTTTTTTCAAATAGCAACATATCAGCCATTTGTAAATCAAAAGCAAATCTAAAAGAAGAAATAAATTTCAAAGAAATTAAAATTGAAGTTTAATAAAAGTTTAAGTTTTATTCTTAATTCTAACTTCAATTATATTATTTGTTTACTTTCAGGTTGTAGAGTCTGTTCTACTGTCCTGCAGTTATATTTCATAGAAAGAATATTTTCCGCCTCTTCCAAAAATTTTGCTGTGCCGAGGGGAGAAACTACTTCCTTTTTGTTTAAAACATTTGCCCATTGAGTCAACAACCAATTACTCGCTTGTTGAATCAAAACGTTATTTTCACCTTCATAAGTGCAGTTAGCATCATTTTCTGATCTCAACTCTCCTAATCTGGATGCTGAAATATTTAAAAATTATATTATAAACTTAATAATACTAAAATGCATTTTTCATTTTTGTTTTTTCACCTTTCAGATATCCATGACCTCCACAGGCTTCTCTGCAATTTTGAATACCATCTCGAGCAGACCAGGAAGAAAGAGGTTTCGTTGCTGAAGACAGTGCATGAATTTCCATTCCAAAAAAGCTGAGCTTTTCGCGATCTTCTCCGCCTATTAAACTGGCTGCAAATTGATTGGAAATTTCGAAAAACCAGTTGTAAAATATCGTTAAGGCATATGAAGCGGCTAAATAAGGAATAAGTCGACCTTGCTGCGAAAAAATTTCAGATTTATAGAAAACTTTCTGTTAATCTCATTTTTTTAATACATAAAAAATATATTGAAAGCCTTCCACCTGAACTTGATATTCAATCACAGGCCATTCATCAGTTGAGGAGGATCCAAATTGTTTTCTACAGGCAGAGTATCGAATTGCAATAATTACAGCAGTTGTGAGATACATTGCAGAAAGCCCTGTAATGCCAATTCGTCCAATTGATAAAGCCCCCAAAGATGCACCTGAAATAATTGAAACAATTGTACACTGAAAACAAAGACTTTTTGATCGAATTTTATAGTGACTATCAGTTCCTTTATCACACTTGGCATATTTTTTTACACCTCACTTACCAAAGCGTTTGCTCTCATCTTTCATGCGAGCAACATATTTTCCTTCCTTAGTCACATCTGCGTTTTTATTCAAGAGATTTATTCTTGGAATAGAATATTGATTGAAAATCATAAAACCATTATCGATTCCATTAAGTCCAATCTTTTCGCCCATATCTCCAATTAATACACCTGGATAAGTCAAAAAGGTTTTCGGACTTCGAACAGGTACAACAAAAGGATGTAAACCATGATTAATATTATCTGGAGTAATTAGTTGTGCAAATACGATTGCATGAGTTGCTGTCGTTCCTAAGAATATCAGAAAGAAAATATTTTTTATGATTACGAGTCTTATTTAGTATAATTATCATTTTGTTTGTATGAAACTTATATAATAGAATTTTAAAATTACCTAGCATACCAGCCCAACATTTAGCAGCTTGAAAATTAGTTGTATGAAGAATAAAATTTTCTGTTTTGGGGTCATAGGTTGCTGTCGTCTGCATACCTTTTACGTCAGTACCATGGGCTATTTCCGTTAAGGAAAAAGAGCCTATAAACTATTAATTTATTTATTTGAATATTCTTTAATAAAAATTGATTATTGTAATTAAGTCTAAGGGATATATTAATCTTAATTTAATTACCTCTCTTGATTGCAATTTTTCTAAAATTCTGCCATGGCGTTCAGTTCCTAGACTCATTATTACTGAAGGCACCATAACTTCTCTAAGATAGAATAATGCAGTTATTGAAGCATTATATTGGTTGAATTGTAGTGGCCAGAACAAAATATTATCTGGCTGTAAAAAAAAGAAAGTAATTTTTTATACCATTATATGTATTTTAAATTATAGTGCAAAATGTTTTCACAATTTGAATTAGAACTATTTGTAATTCCGCTCACAGTTAATTTTTACCTTCTTCTTTATTAAAAAATTCAGTTGATTTATACATTTTCTGCGAATTTCATCTACGTTTAGAGATTTTTTTGATTTTCGAAATATGGGGTCGGTTTTAACCACATCCCACATTTTTGCCTGAAATGTATTTTTATTTTATATTAAAAATCATATTTATAATTAAACATTATTTATATGAATTACGATAAAATTAATTTAATATTTTACCTGTAATCTCACATTTTCTTCACCTTCCCAGTGAACTTTAAGCGACTTCCAATTAAAACTCGCACGCTTTCTATAAATCTCTAAAGGCCCTTTTGGCAAATCAGCTAAAGTTTCCATGATTAAAAAAATAAAATTTACACAAACACTTCAAAAAGATTATCGAATGTTCACTGCATTTGGCATGACTAAGAGTAAAAAGTGTAGAAAGACTAACCCATATTGAAATTTGATTTGGTAATTCGGTATTTGAAAATTCAACGAGCTGAAGGAAAATAATTTATTAAAATGAACTGACTTCATAATCAGTTGATAAAGACAAAAATAGAATAGTTACTTTTCAGACTCGTTATCTATTTTATTTAGAAAAATTTCCAAGTACATATAAAACCCATGTATAAATAATTTATTAACATTTTTTAATTTACAAGTTGGGTTTAATTATATACAGTTTTTGTACTTTTATCACAATTTGGACCTGCTTATTTCTTGCCACCAGGACGGACGTTCCAGGTTTTCTGGATTTTTGTAGAAGGAGTTTTCCAAGTGTTTGTATATCTGGAAATTAAGTAAAGATTAATATTAAAGATTAATATTCAAAAATTTTAAGTAGAAATTACTCATAATTAAAGAAAATAATTATTTTTTACTTACCTCCCCATCAGACATTCCAAGAGGGGAATTCAAAATAAAATCTGGGGGAGCCAAAACATCAACTAAGGACACAGCATCATTCACAAGATCTTTACTTATTGCAATTATTCCCTCTCGAAGTAAAACATCAATTTTTGAATCTGGAGATGCATATCCTCCAGCATATAAATCTCCTAATCTTTTTTCCAGAGACCAGCCAGCGTATAATGAACATAATTTTGTCAAAACGAGTCGTTCGTCATTATTAAATTTTGGTTCTTGAATTCGATGACAGAAGGTTTGAATTATGGCGTGCTATAAAATTTAAAAATAAAGAAGTTTTTTATATAAAAACAAGTTCATCTCAAAATAACTATAATTTAATTTTTTAAAAATACCTCAGCATAAACTAAAGTGAGAGTTCGAGCGAAATAAGTTTGCGAATCATTTCTGGCTTCAAAATTCCCATTTCCATTGCGTTTAAGCATTTGAACTTTCTCGTAAGTTTTTTTCAAGTAATAGCAGGTGAGCCATTTGAAAGCGAGAAGAAGATCTATAATTATTAGAATTTTTAATAGTAATTCCAGAGTAATTCAATATCACTTTCTTAACTTTTTAATCATATCTAAAAAGGAAATATGCTTGGAAATATTTACTTTCAAGCTGCATCGTCTGGTCGATTGAAGAGCAGTTAAATTTCATGGAGAGAATTTCATTTGCTTCTTGTATAAAACTTGCAGATCCAAGTGGAGATACGACTTTTTTTCCCTGAAGAACATTTCCCCATTGGCTTAAGAGCCAATTACTGGCTTGTTGAATTAAAACGTTATTTTCTCCCTCATAAGTGCAGTTTGCATCATTCTCTGATCTTAAGTCGCCCAATCGAGATACTAACATTTCAATTAAGCTGATGTCAATAAATTTCGTCAAGAAATTGCAATTAAATTATCATTTTAATACCTTTTAAATATCCATGACCTCCACAGGCTTCTCGACAATCTTGAATTGCATCTCGAGCAGTCCAGGCACAGAGAGGTTTCGCTGCTGATGATAAAGCGTGTATTTCCAATCCTTTTGCACTAGTCAATTCGTTATCATCGGAGGTGAACATCTCAATTTGAAATTCTCGAGATTTTGTCACAAAAAGATGAGAGAATATAGTCAGTGCATACATGGATGCTAAATGCGGAAACAATCTTCCTTGCTAAAAAATTATTATTAATTAAAGACTAAACATGAATGGAATATATTCAATTAGATCATTATTAAATGACATTTTACCTGAACTTGGTATTCAATTACGGGCCACTCTTCTTTAGGAGAAGGGCCAAATTGTTTCCTAACAGCAATATATCGAATTGCAATAATTGTTGCAAGTGTGAGATACATTGAACAAATTATTGTAATTGAAACTCTTCCATTTGAAAGGGCACCCAAAGATGCACCTGAACAATAATAAATCATAAAGTTATTACAAATTGATGATTATTTACTTTTTTCTATTTCATCTTCAATTTTAAATTCTCAAACTTACCAAAAAGTTTGCTCTGGTCTTTAATTCGAGCTACGTATTTTCCTTCCTTCGTAACATCCGTATTTTTATTCAAAAGACTTATTCGTGGGACGCGATAATTATTAAACATTAAAAATCCATTATCTATTCCGTTCAAAGCTACTTTTTCTCCCATGTCTCCAACAGTGACGCCTGGCATTGGTAAAAACGTTTTATGGTCTCGAATTTGAATAAGAAAAGGATGCAACCCATGATTTTCATTATCTGGGGTAATTAACTGAGCATAGACGACTGCATGGGTTGCAGTTTTTCCTGTAAATAAATAAATGAATAATTTAAAATAATTTTTATGAATGAATATAAAAAAATATATTTTATTATAGTATAATATTTAATTTTTTACCTAACGCTCCAGCCCAGCATTTTGCAGATTCAAAATTCGGAGAGTGAAAAATAAAACTTTCAGTTTGTGGATCATATTTTGCAATTGTTTGCATTCCTCTTACATTGGTTCCGTGACCAATTTCGGTCAAGGCGAAGCAACTAGTGTACTGAAAAATAAAAATAATTTGTATTTCTTCTTTCTTAAATATGTAATTATTATTTTATTCATTTTTGCTTGTACTTACTTCACCCTCTTGCATTTTTTCCAAAATATCTGCATGACGATCTGAACCTAAAGTCATTATTACTGTGGGTACCATTCCCACAGTTATTCCTGTTACAATTGGTAGTGAGGCATCGTAGAAAAATAAATAATTGACCCAACGAGGATTATCAAATGGCTAAAAATGATAATAATTTGCAAATCTCTATACAAAATTTTACATTTTATAAGTTTAAATATTTTTTGAGATGAAGTTTACCACAATATCGTTTTTGATTAAAGAATTAAGTTGTCTGTAACATCTTCTTCTAGTTTCGTCCAAAGATAATGTTTTTACAGGTCTTTGAAACTCGGGACTAGTTTCTATGAATTTCCATAATTTTTGCTGAAATTAAAAAGATTATGAGATGTTTTCATTCTTTTTTTTTTTCAAAAATAAATCTATTGAAATTTGTTTTCTTTACCTGGTATTTTACTTCCTCTTCACCTAATAAATTAACTTTCATTGACTTCCAATTAAAAGTAGCTCGTTTTCTATAGACTTCCAGTGGTCCTTTCGGCAAATCACGAATTAAATCCATCGCTTTTATCAATTTTACACTATTGACCCTAAAACAGAATTAATTTAATTAAAATAAAATTGCACTTGCTTTCACAACTTATTTTTATTCTAATTTATCCTTTCTTGAATCAAAAATTTTTAATATGCATTTAAAATAATGATTTTTACCTCATTTTGAATATAACTTGAGAGAATGATAATTAATTTATGTTTATATTTAAAATCAACATTTTTATTCACAAACTTCAACACTGATATTGCTGCGTAAATATATGGACAGAGAGATATATTTATTTTCTGGCACGTCATTCTGAATTTAATTTACAAAAGTAGTTATGAGGAAGTGACTAAAGTGCCATCTATACAGTTTTTTTTAAAGAGTTTTACATCAGATCATACATATTCAAATAAAAAATCTTATACTAAATTAGATAAAAACATTTCTTTTAATTGAAAGAAGAAATTTATTCAATTCTTCTAGTTCTAACATAGAATCAGACGTTATTGATTATTAAAAGTACATAACATTTTTTGTAGTATGTAAAAACTAAGAGTCAACTTTTTGTTTCTTTGACATTTGATTGTTGGCTCTAAAAAAAGAATTTAAAACCTTTTCTTTACAAATTTTTTATTTTCTCTGAGTAAAACTGACATTTAAGAAAATGAATAAGAATTTTGCATAAGTCGTGTTGAAGGAACGCGACTGGATATTTTCTCATTAACTAATTGCGAAAGCAACGTCAATAGTTCAAGTATTTTGTATTATTTTATTATCTTTTGATAAGATATTCTATTTTTGTTATTTTTTTTTATTTAAAGGGGAACTTTTTTCATTTTCTTCTAGAATAATTAAAATCGATTAGTTCGAATAAGTCTGAACGTTTTGAGGAAACTACTCTTAAAATATGCAATTCAATTTCGAAGTTAATTTGCTTTTAAGAATTTATCTACTTCGCCTATCACGCTTCTGATTATGCAATTTGCAATAACAAATCTCTGTCAGGCAGATTTATTTTTAATTTTATTCCAAGGCAATTTTATTCCAATTCTATTCCACTTCTCTCATTCAATAGTAAAACATAATAAGCAAGTTTTATTTTCCCTCATAAAGTGATTTTTAGATAACAAAGATTATGATAATCGTTTTGCTTTTAATACAAAGTGCTTTTGCTGCTAATCATAGGTATTATGGTAAATTCAAAGTTTAGAGATATGTAATTAAGATTGACGATAAAATTATAAGAATTTAGTTACAGTGCCTTGAAAATGGAAAAACTTTGTCCAATACAAAAAAATCAGCAATTAAGAAATTTAATCGAAATGATGATTGACGAGGTTCAAGAACGATTAAAATGCATTGTTTACATTGCAGACTCTTATTATCGAAAAGTAATCAACTTTGGGCAAATAAGAATTGCACATATTTTCCCTATTTATCAGGTGACTGATAAAATTAAATAAATAACGTGATTTCTAAATTATTGGAAATTGATTAATAATTTCATTTTATATTTTAATTTCTTTAGTTAAGGATTCGAGACAGTGAAGAATTTTCGCCTCCAAGAAATCGAGTTATTTCGATTCTCAAAAATAGTCGAAACGCAGCTTGTAATTTGTATATTATTTTAATCGCAAATGGATTACAGAATTTAAAATTGATACAATATTCCGAAGAGTGAGTAATAGAAAATTAGATTTATTGCAAGAAACTAGTAACATATAATAGAAATTTAAAAAAATGATTTTAGGGAACGTTACATTGATACAAGAGCAATGTTTATTATGATGCACGATTTTCGATTACTGCATCCAGAAATGCATTATCTCTGGAACAGAATAATAAACATAATTTTTATTCGAACATATAGTGCATTTAAACGACGTTCTGGGGAACAATTAATTCGGGAATGGTATGATTTAAATACAATTTATTATCCTGCAAAAATCAAAGGACTCGTGGAAACAAAATATATTGATTCTTTTTATCGTGGAAGATTTCGTCACGGTGTCGATCATTTTCCCAAGAAAACCAAAAATCTTCAACATAAACGTTTACGGTAAGTATGTTAAAAAGGTTAAATAAATTAAATAGTAAATTACTTTTATTTCATTTCATTTAGCACAGTAATTAACATAAAATTGAAGATGAAATATATTTTTACAGGGTTGCTGTATTTCAACACATACCAGCAGTGACGAAAATTGCAGAAGATTTTTATAATGATTTCACTAAAAAAAGCTCTCAAGCTTTGGGATTGGAATTCGAAGTTTGTAAATTTTATTATCCTTATTGAGTAAAATTTCTTTGGAGTTTACTACTCGTAGTTTCTTTAAATATGCAAACGGATTCTATTTTTATTTCAGCTTATAAAAATTATTGCAAAAGCCATCAACTTCCACCTTCTATTTTATGCACCAGATAATATTAAAGCAGAAAAATGGGGAACTGTAGGAGAAAATGAAACCAATGGACTTTTGGGAGAAGCGGTAGCTGGAAATGCAGCTTTTTATCTTGGAGATTTGCATTACACACCTCGTCATTTAAATATAATGGATTTAGCTTGGCCTTATAATATTGAATGTTTGACTTTTTTGACTCCTGAATCCCTAACTGAAAATGCTTGGAGGCTATTAATTATACCTTTCAAGTAATAAAATTTATAAAACATTTAACTTTTCCTAACTAAATTAAAAATTAGCAAAAATCTTTTCAAATATTCAAACTTTTCAGATTATACTCTTGGGTGTTGGTAATTCTGACACTTCTAATAGGAGGAATTGTAATTTTCTTATTCGCTCTTTTCTACGAAAAGAGGATAATCCTTTGCAAAATTGGCGGGCCGAATATAGAAGAAACAAAAAAAGCAGTGAAGATTGTGAAAAAGAATCAAAAGAATCACCTAAAAAGACAATTAGACGAAGAAATGGAAGGTCTCTACCTCTTTTCTGATCCCCAAAACAGCATACTGTATACATACAGTATGTTGTTACAAGTTTCGCTTCCTATGCTTCCAAAAGCATTTGCAGTGAGAGTTTTTATTGGCTGTTGGTGGCTATATACTATTTTAATTACTGTAACTTATCGAGCCAGCATGACTGCTGCACTTGCTAATCCTGTTGCCAGGTTTGTCGCTTTGACACGAAAAAATTCAATTTTTTTCGATTTTAAACAGAGATATCATGGAAAATAATAATTGTTATTAAATTTTTGATTCAGAGTTACAATCGATACAGTAGAACAATTGGCAAAAACCTCAATTACAGTTGGAAGTTGGGGAAATGAGAAAAAAGAATTTTTTCTCTCAGCAGAAGATCTCAATTTGCAAAAAGTAGGAAAGAGATTTAAAGTGATTCAAAATGAAGAAGACGCAGTTGCTCAAGTGGCAAAAGGAAAATTTTGCTATTACGAAAATAATTTTGTCTTACAGCAAGCGAGAGTAAGCAGACAAGTTCTGGAAGCTGAATTGAAAAAAAATGCAACAAAACGTAATCAGAATGTGGCGACTGATCGAAATTTGCATGTCATGGAAGAATGTGTTGTTAATATGCCAGTATCTCTCGGATTGGATAAAAATTCACCTTTGAAAACTCGTGTGGATCAATTGGTTAGATTTCAAAAATCTACACGGAAAAAATAACTGATTCAAAAAATGGAAAAAGTTTGCGAAATTTTAATAAACTAGAATGTCACTTTTGGACAAAGCTAAAATTTGTCAGAAATTGGAAAGCACTTTATGAAATTTTAACAAAGTGTTTCGTGTACTCATGTATCAAAGATTCGAAAGCAGTTTGTGAAATTTTAACAAAGTGTTTATTCACATTTTCGTAATGAGTGTTGCCGATTCGAAAAAAAACGAAAAATTTGTTTTGAAATTTATGAAAATATAAAAGATAGTTTTATTTATATATTAGAAAATCAATTAAAATTACTTTAAATTCACTAAAATCACCTACAATCACTTGAAATCCCCTTAAATTTTTTAATATCAGTTAAAATCCCTTGAAAAACTTTTAAAAATTTAGTAATTACTTTAAAGTCTTGAAACTCGCCTAATTCTTTTGAAATTCTTTAAAAATTCTTTTAAACTACTAATTTTATCAGTACAAGGAAAAAATTAGTTATCGAAACTTACCTTGACTAATACTAATACTAAGAAATTGATAATTTTTTTAGATATTGTGACAAACTATGGAATAAAAATTGGAAAATTGCTGTTCACATAATGAATGTCAATAATTCGTAAAATTTTTTCCAAATATTCGTAAACCTAATCCACTATTTGAAAAATTTATACGAAATTTTGTTAAAATTGGGGTCTGTCCAAAAGTGACATGCTATTTTGTTAAAATTTCGCAAACTTTTTCCACTTTTTGGAACACTTATTTTTTCCGTGTATCAATCAGAGATATAATATTATACAATTAATAACATTAAACATAGCCATTATTATATTTTAGGTGAGACGTGCTACAGAAGTTGGATTACTGCAAAAATGGCTAAAAGATGTGATGGAATGGTCAAAAATTGCAGAGATGAAACAAGAAAATGAACCTGAGAAAGCATTAGTTAATTTTCATAAATTACAAGGAGCACTAGTGGCATTAGCGATTGGTTATTTTTTTAGTTTTTTTGCTTTTGCAGGTGAAATTTTGCATTGGAAATACATCGTTATGAGAAATCCTTTATTTGATAAGTACCATCTTGATGTATTTTACAATAAGAATTAAATATTACAAATATATAAATATATTTTTTTCTCCTTAGTTTAAGAATTTTCAAATTAGCGAAAATATTTAATTAAAAATCGAATTACCTAATTGTCTTAGCTGTCTCTGAAGTTCAATTTTTTTTTCCTTGACGTTCCTCAAAGCGCGTTAATTTCAAATACGCGACTTGTGTAACTGTTAAAAACTTATAGAGCTGATAATGATCAGGATAGGTAATGACGTCATGACATAAATTTCTTGTCATAAATTGGTTCGAACAAGTTACATATTTTTAATTCCGAGGTGAAAACACGACTTTCTGCTCCAGAGCAGAACATAGTCTGTTTATAAGAGTATATTTTTTTCTGCCTTATCGTTGCACATACTTTGATTATCTATACACGTATTTTTATTTATTCTGGCACATCTTGTTTGCACACATCTCACTATGCGTAATTGAAATGCCCATAATTTAGTATTACTCCAACAAAAATGTTCTGCATAAAACTCACCTAATTCGGAATAAAACTCTTTTTAATTAGATTAGATTTTTGAATAAGATTCGCACAATTGAACAGATTTATTCCATTCTTAGTTATTTTTGTAGATTATCTGAAGTCATCTTTGATCGTGTGATGTGGCGGTATTGTGGAACCAAAAGAAAGTTTCTCTTCCATTGGTCAACTGATCTTAGGCGTAAAACTTTGTCCTGAAAAGTTGAAAAGTGGATTGGATCTCTCTTTTTAACTCCAAAGGATAGAAAGAGAGATTCATTGGACTTTGAATGAAGAGTGGAAGGATAATTTAAAAAAAGTTCATTTAAAAGAAAAATAACAAATTGTTCATCACAGCAGTGTAATGAGGAAAGAAGGAGTCCAGTTAGTGCTGGCATCTATTCTTTGCTTTCAGAAATAATTTCAGATCGACTGAGATCTAAAAGCTCAATATAATTAATTATGTTTGAATCATATTTTTTTTTAATTATATTTTTTTTCACTGTGCAAGATAATGCATAATAAAAATCAATCAAAACACGTATTTCCTATATATTATTGCAATGAATCCAATAAAATTATAGCAACCTTGCTGCAAAATGAATGTCTTCACTTGATGAAATTTTTGTAATATTGCTGCTACATTGCAAAAATATTACAAAAATTGAAAAATGTTGTCATAACGTCTATCTTTCTATCTTCATATTCATGAAGATATAAACACGATAACATAATAAAGTGTCAAGTTTGAAATATAAAGTATAAATTATTTAAATGAACTTTTAAGCTTTTATTATTAGCATATCCTTAATGAGAGCGAAATGTGTTTAACAACTGATCGGAGATAAATGCTTTCTCTCTAAGCTTGTAATCAAACTTGTCCAGACTTCATATATAAACGAGACAGCTTCGTGAACAGTGTTAATTTACATTTGCATTCCGCTCAATGCATTGTTATTGACTTTTTAATAATATAAGAATCTTGGATTTCCTCTGTGTTTATTGGATTAAGTGAGTTTATTCTCAGCAATCACATTTTTTCCTCTTAAGTGAAGAAATACTTTCCTTATAGAGCAGAACTAGAAAAAAATGACAAAAAGTATAGAATCTGTTGGCACAACTATCACAATTACCACGACTTCGTCGATAGCACCAGCAAAATCAAACACAGAACCAGTATGCATAGGATTTTTACCATCTTACTTGCCAAATAAAGATCCTCCTCCTTATCCATTGGATGTACCACCAGGTATATTTCCTTCCGGCTATTCTCCCAATATATCAACAAGAAGTAGCAGTAATCCTCCTTATCCTTTGGATGTTACATTAGTTGACAAAGCACCACCTCCATATCAACCAAAAACTTCATTAAATAACCAAGCTCGTCATGATCATCTATTAGAATCTAAAAATTCGAATAAGACATATGGGAATCATTTATCAATGGCGTCAAACGAAGCATCGAAAAATACATCACTTGTCCATTGCGAAAAAGAAGAAATAATGATTGCATTATCGCAGTTGAAATGCAAGAGTTTGTGGAAGTCGGATGAGGAAAAGAAAGAGTTTGTGAAAGCACAAAACAAAGTCACGGATATAATTAATGATCCTAAGTCCTGTCTATCAGCCGAAGAAAAAGACAATTTTCAAAAGGATGTTCAGGAAATCAATGAAGCAAGGAGTAAATATTTGAAAGAACAGAAAGAAAAGAAAGATGTGGAAGAAAATGGAATAGATACAGACAATGAAACTGAAAATAGAACTAAATGTTCGTTTGATATAACAACATTGTTGATGAAGATACCTCAACTGGTAATTATTTTTACATTCAAAATTTAGTTTCAAAATTTATGAGTTGTCATAAATGCTTAAACCTATATTTTTCTTATTTTTAGTTAGTTAATGTCATAATATGCATCAAAGTTGGAATAAGTGGTATAACAACTCCCTTTGGTGCAATGTTCTTTACACTTTCATTAACTGCAGGACTTTTCACAACATATCACCTAATATTATATTGCATGTGCAAAATGACTAAACGATCACGTATAACTGTAAGTACTTTTATAAATGTTTTATTTAACAACATGAAATAAATATCAATCTCGAGAACTATTTTATTTTTCAGGAGTTCTTACATAGTTTCATCTGCACTCTCTTATTTTTCTTTGTTTCCTTTTATTCTACTGACTCAGACCTTATGGTAAATATATACGTCGATAATACAACAAAAAACCACTTTATATTTTGAAAATGTAAATGTTTTATCATTTGCAGATCTTTGGATTTTTGGCGATGGTCCCTTATGGATGTGAGGTATGTTGGACTTCTTGGAACTTCATAAAAGAAGAAAAATCGAGGCTCTTTCCTCATTTATAATTAATATTGAGAGATATTATTCTTATATCTTTGACTATATTATTTTTCTAAAAATATTATAACTCTACATTAATTCTGAAGAAGAAAAATACCCAGTGGAAGAGATATATCACATTGATGAATGTAGATTTCGTAATTAAAGCTGAAGTGAATAAACCATAACAATGATTACAGTTTTATGAAAAGAAAGTCACCCTCTTCAGATTACGAGTAGGAAGTGAGCTTAATTTTCCACGTATGCAATCTATATGAATATACTGTAGTTATCTTGAACTTTCGAGATATCTCCCTCTCAATAGAAAATTCTTTTATAGATAAACAACAGAAAGTTGGCAAAATAACGTACTTTTCTGAAATAAAACGAGATTATAAAAATAAAATTAATGTGCTTTTACAGTAAAATTTTCCACCTCGCGTTTAAACTTTTAATTATGTCAGCCTTTTGTTCCCTCGATTCAAGAATTGAATTCTCAGAGAATCAATATAGTGCGCTAACGCATTTCTTTCCAGTTTGAAAACGCACTTCGAACAAAAGTTCTTTCTTGGGAAATTAATAATAAATACAATTAAAACGATATGTCTCTAATTACAGTAAGAATGTTATTAATAATTCCGAATGAACGTACCATTTCCCTATTTATCCATCAGAAGGTATGGGAGTTTAATGGATGTTTATCGATTTGGGAAATTCCGTTCAGTATTACATGATACGCGAATCACGAAAGTCGAATGTTATGTGTGCTCTGATAAAAATTAATTAAAATCGTGTTTTAGATATTTTTTATCACTAATAACTCTTTCTTATATAAAGAAACATCAGTATCTTCATTTACATAGTCTATGAAGGTGTAAAATTATCTTCTAATGTTTCTATAAAGAATTTATAATATTTTATAGATTGAAAAATAAATTTCCGGACGAGTTTATAGGTAAGATTCAGACACATATAAATGGTAAATAAACATTATTTCTATATATAATTTCTGGATAAAATTATACTATATGTAAATATAATTTTAAGAAAGTTGTAAGTTATTTTTAAGTTTGAATATGAATATCATGACTCAAGGATTTTGATCAATTATTTCTTTTCACTGTAAAATTAAATTGAATGTATTCATTGTAAAAAGAATTTCATTTAACAAAGATTATTAATACTTTAGGGATATCTTTCTTCAACAAATATAAGGACACAATGGGAGAAACGGAACCTAATGAGCCAAGAACAATAGGGTTCCTTCCATCGTATATTCCTGATTCAACGGAAAATTCAGGAGCAGTTCTACCTCCTTATCAATCAGATTTGTCATCAGATCCTCCTCCTTATTCGCCAGGTTTATCAGCATATGGAAAAAATCCTTATAAGCCAGATGTATCATATGACACCGAACCTCCTCCATATCCTTCAGAATTCACAGATGAAGATGGAACTAGTATCCCCCCAATGAAAGGATTTCATCAAACAATTCCTTCTGCTCCATCAGTGGATCAAATTGATTACAGAATAGGATTAACTGAAATTGAAAGACAAGTCATTTTGAATGCTTTATCCAATATGAGAGCTAACGCCCTGTGGAAGACACAAGAGGAAAAAAATCAATTCTCTCAAGCAGAGGATGAAGTATTAGAATTATTACACGGTGTTGAATCAAGATTAACAAATTCGGAAAAGGATGAATTCCTGTTGGAAGTAAGAAAAATTAATCAAATGAAAAACGAGGAAGAAACAATAAGACAACATTTTTCAGACTTTGCCCCTAATTGGTGCAGTGATCCAGTGACAATAGGACTGAAAATCATTGAAGTGGTAAGGGTTCATAGTTTCGTAGAAAGTTCTTTTCAGATGCAATTTTTCTTTGTGAATTATAAACGAAACTATTATTTTCAGGCGATGAGTATTGTCATCTTTTTCACTATTAAGGATCCGAAACGCTCACTTGATCGACGACTCGCCCTTCTATTCTTCGAGTTGATAGGAATTCTTGCGACATGTTTTTCTATATCTTATTGGTGTAATCCGAAACAATCACGAACTGTTCGCATACTTGTAAGAATATTTATTACTCGCATATAGTCTCGGATTTTTTTTGTCACGAAATAAACAAAAAATTGAAATGTATGTTTCAGGACAGTATATTTTGCATCTTCAGCACTGTCGGTTGTGGTTTTGCAGGTGGTTTTGCCAGTGAACATGGTACAGGGGTAAATATTAGTGAAAAATTTAGAAAACCTCATTAAAAAACTAAAAAAACCATTCTTATATTATATAAAGCATTGAAATAATTTCATTGTTTTCAGACTTATGCATTTTGGACTATGATAGTTTATGGTCTAGACACCCTGTGGAAACTTTGCCAAAAGGGTATTTGCTATGAATGAAAATGCATCTCGTGGCTCAAAATACACCTAATTTATTCCAGCGTCTATTCGACCGCTTCCAAATTGAAGCGTTGGCTAATTTTAAAATTCAAAATACGAAGTTGAGGGGCGTTATGTCAAAAGTGCTCAATTCTACAAATTTTTGTATTCTATACAAGGTATATAATTGAAAAAATAATAATATATAAGAAACTTTATAAATAAGAAATTTTTTGAATATTTTCATAGATAGGTAGTTTTGACATCACACCCTCGATTATATTTCCTCGAGCTCTTTCAGCGATTTGAATTACTAGAAGTATTTTTGCTATAATCATATATAAATTTAATACATATATAATTACAAAATTAGTAGCATGCTCGATTTTAAAACATACGGGGATTTGAAAATCTTGTTTCGCGCAAATGTTCACAATAATAATCTCATTTTTCGTTACAAATCTATTTTATTGAATTATACTTAAATATTTTAATGAATACTGCTGAAAAAAGGTTGTGTTTTTGTAAGCATACTTAGAACCTCAATGTTAATTCATAAATTAATGTATGAAATAATTACATACGGCTTATATAGGCACAAGCTACATTTTACTATTTTTGAAAATATTTTATGAGAATAAATTTTTTCGTAACACTATTCGAAAATTGTTTTCTCTATAGAGTATTTCAAAACACCCATTTGTATACGCTCCTGAACTGCTTTTGAAACACTTGCTAAAGAAGTCAAGAGCCGAGAGAAATGTTCACCAGTGTTCACCAGTATTCACCATATAAAGGACGCGTTTTTTGTCATCTCCGTGCGGCAATGTCTGCAATTTTGTACAATTGTTCTTGATTACCACGATGACCGCATATGACCCAAATAATTAAGTAAAACCTAGGCAAAATAATAATAACATGAAAATATTTCGTTCTACTTTAATGACTTATTTGCTTCTGGATTCTGTATTTTGCGTATACTTGGATTATGTTATATATAAAATGAACATTTTCGGAACTGAGATAATTAAAAAATCTGTCTATGTGGTACGCAATTTTTCAAATGGAAGAAAAAAGACATGAATATTAAAAATATGTGTATCTACACTCCTTAGAAAAGAATTCCGCCTATTAGAAAGTTTTGTTTCTTTTCTACACATCTTGTTCGTCGTTTACGGAATACGTGAAAACTTACGTCCGGTAAGTTATATTAAATATTTTAAAAGATCCGAGTTTGCATGACACGAAGTTGTCGAGATAAAAATTATCGCTTGAATACAACAACCCACAAGACAAATTAACCTTTATTTTCATTATGAAATAGTATTTATATTGTCTCAATTGTTAATTGTGAACTATAACAATTTTTGCAGTTTACTTGAGTTTACTGTATAAAGATGGCAAAAGACACAACATTAACCATGGAGACACCAACATCATCAACAACAAATGGACCAGAGGCTGTAATTGGATTTCTCCCAAATTTCTTACCAAATTCTGCAACTCTAGAAAAAAGTGCATCAGAAAATGAAGCTCTAATAGTTTCTACGACTTCTGAAACTAACAATGACAACAAAACAGGATTGACTCGTTCAGAAAAAGAAATTATAAAGCATTTATTAACAAAAATGCAAAAGACTGCTTTATGGGCATCACAAGCAGAAAAAAAAGAATATTATGATTCGGAATACAAATTAATAGAATTATTACGAGAAGCTCAGTCTACATTGACACAGTCTGAAAAAGAAGGATTCTTGAAGGAAATAAAGCAAATAAATCAAATGAAAAAAAACAAGGATTTGGAAAGACAAAAAGAAGAAAGAAAAGCTTATGAATGTGAACAATATGTGGACACAGAATATGCAGTAGATTTCTGGGCAATAGTGCTCAAGATTCCTGAATTGGTAAAAAAATGTTTATAGTACATACTTAAATTCAAAAATTTAACCGTATGTATTTCAAATTTAATTCTTTTTAAGATTTTGTAACTACATCTTTTATTTTTCCAGGCGATGGTATTGATAGCATTTCAAAAGAATATAACATCAGACTGTTCGAATTATGACATTGTTTTCAACGTGATATGTTTATCAGCCGCCATTTGCACGGCCTGTTTATTAGTTTATTATTGCACCTGTCGAAAGCCGTCTATGTTAATGCTTGTGTGTGTAAGTATATAACGAGATAAAAGATATTGTTTTTGAAGAAACTTAAAACTTAATTAAAAATTCCATTTTCTTGCTTTCAGGAGTTTCTCTACTGCAGTTCATGCTTTACAGTTTTCATTGTTTTCAGTATTTATTACATCTGTGGCGATGTTCTGGTAAATAAAATAGTATAAATCCTATAAAAATGATGATAAAAATATGATTTTCAACTTAAATTCTCTTCTTCTTTACAGTTTTTTGAATGCGCAGCCGCAATCGCATATGGCTGTGAAATTCTGACGAAAATTAATGCTATGTATAGAAAACAAAAATCCTTGGATAAAACCCAACACCGTACGTTAAAATTTAAAAAATACAGAAAGTGGCAGTATTGGTTTCCTAAAGACAGATCTAATACTGAAGAGCGGACAAGAAGACACAATCATGAGAATCACTCAAGATCAAATAGTCTCGGGAGCGAATCTGCGATTAGTTTGAATCTTTTAAACAGTTTTGTTAATGAAAATTCAAAAAACTGATCGGTCTAAAAGCAGTGCTAATAACTTTATCGAAGAAGATTAATTCTAAATACTTTTTATTGATAAGTTACCATTATTTCTATTTAAGATTTTTTATGTGAAAATAATAACGCTTTATAGTATTCTAATTTGTAAAAAGTATAGTTACTAGATTTATACTAGGGGAAAAGACATCCCTATGGCTGTTACTATATCTACTTCAACTATACACTCGGGGTAACTAATATCGATTAACATTTGGGGTGAGTCTGGGGTCTCCCTTAGATTCTAGTAACTTTTGCGACTCTATCCTTCCCTCTTTTTTCGATAAAGTAATATGAAGGAAGATAAAAGATTAAATGAAGTAAGGGTGGGTTTCCCTCAGTTGCACCCCAAACCCGAGACCGTTCACGCGTTGGTGTCTTCCACTCCTAAAGAGTCCTGTTTCTTAATTAAATTTTTAAAAGAAAATGACAAGGACATGTAAGACTTGCAATAATTATTGTCAGTGATGGAAAATTCAATATGGGGTGAAATTATTGTCGCTATTTCCCCTTCTTGAATTGACTAAGGGGACAAATGGCAGATCTTACTTTGCGCATCCGCATTCACGAGAATTTCGTGATTTTGCATCAGCTGCTCTCATTACTTTGTCCAACTGATCTTACTACACATATGCGTGCCAAGAAACATTAAAATTCAACGATGCGTGGAAAATCAAAGATTTAAAAAAAATACTTCGACTGCGTCACGTAAGTAAGACTAAATGTGGCTTTTACTTTCTCGAATCTTATTTTCGTGAATAAATATATTTTTCACAAAGAATTGTAATAAATTTTTTCTGCAGTCAGAATTTATAGATTCATGTTTTAGACATTTCGTACAATTCAGTAGACGTAATCAATCAATAAGTGCTGTCCCATATTTTTCAGTGATTATGATAGAAATCCATACTTAATGGAGTAAATTCAAAAATTCAGATTCTAAAATTAATTTTATTTACAGCAGCATAAAAAATGGCGATAGGATTTAAAGGTGTTAACGAAGAATCGACGACCCCAAGGACAACTGTAACATCAGAATTACCAACAGTTATCGATGCTGAAGCATCCACGAATATTACATCTCATCCATTAGAATTGACAGTAGTGGATTCTAATATTAGACCAGAAAGATGCGAAGCTGACAGTAGCCTAAATAATTCAAATAATAAGTCTGAAGTAAATAGTGGAGTAATAGGTGTAAAAATTGCAGAGATGGTAATATGGGATTTTTAATGAATTTTTTTAAAAATATAAGTACGAAAGAATATATAGAAGCAATATCTTTTACAGGTTTTCAACATTATAAGTTTTATTACCGTGAGGGAATCTCCTTTCGCTAATTCCACACCTGGAATATGTTTTAGCTTGGTATCCTCGCTTGGATTCACAATTACTGGATGTTTATTAGCATTGTACGCATGTGGTGCTTTCAAAAAACCATGCATTAAAGTTCTTCCATTTGTAAGTACAATTTTTCTTCACTTTTATTGCAAAACAATATAATAAAAGAGGATACTTTATTTGGAATGAAACTGGATAATATATGACAAATGTTTTTGAAGCTCTAAACAATTATTCTTTATTATAGGAGTACGTGTTTTGTATATTATGGACTAGTGCTTTTTTGGCTGCTTCTAGCTTCTTAGCTAATAGCGGCGGTCTTTTCGAAGGAGACCGAGGTAAAGCACCTGTAAGTAAAATTTTATTGTTAAAATAATTATGGAAGAATTGTGGAAAAAGGAATGAATGATTTATTTTGCTATTTTCTTCATCAGATTTATGGATTTGCGTCAATGACACTTTATGGAATCGAGGCATGCTTAAACTGCCGAGTGATGGTGAAACGGAAATCAGACTCAGAAGTGAAACGAGAAAGTATTAAAGTTTGTGATAATTGTAGAAGGTGGAATCAACCCTCAAGTGAAGCTTATAATGGAACGAATTCTCCGGCTGAAAACGAAAATAGTAGTGATCCAAACGACCATTGGACTCGATTTTATGACTTGAATGCAATAAGTGATGGTTGTATCATAATTTTTTAAAAACATCTGTTGTATTAACTTTCAATATTTCAACTTTAGTTAAGTTCGAGAAAAAACCCCAGAATTGAATGTACTATAGACGTTGAATATTACAGAAGACAAATATGTAAAACAAAGTTGAAGAGCTTCAAATTCGATTTTGATACTGATTGGAGGGGAATTTCTCTTAACAGAAGCTGTTTGCAGATTAATGCTTGTAAAAGATTGCTTTTATATATACACATGAGATCCTGAAAAGTGTTAACAAGGAATGGATAAAGATAGAAGAAAAACCTATTTTCGGACTCGATGAATTTAAAAAGGCTATCAAATTACTAGTAGGTTTGCGCTGGCATTGTTATTGTGATATAACTATACATAGTTAAAGAATTATAAATGATATAAATGTCATAAATGTTATAACAGAGATTAAAGTATTTTGCTCTTTTCCAAAGCCCAGAAAATTTATAGAAGAAACGAGATGTGCTTACAGAAACTATAGAGAAATGATAATGCAGTGTTATATGCATTTCAAGACAGTTTTCAAATAATTACACAATTTTTGTAACAGACTTTTATTATTATTAGACACATTTTTTGTTAGAGAAGTATTGATTGTACGTTATTTTAGAAACAAATGAAGACAACTGCCACTTTCATAATTTAGAATTAGGGAAGAGTCGGAAAAAAGTGGAACAATATGATACTAATATGAACATTTCCATCCACATTGTAAATATTTTTTTTCAATTCTTGGCGTGATTCAAAATGGAAAAATATTAGTATGTAGTTTCAATTTTCGCAGACTCTTCCCGAACACTTTTCTTCAGTCGAATACAGAAGAAAATTTCAAAAAATGAATTGATGTATAATTTATACAATAAAATACTTATTTGTATTTATACTTTTTTGTTTTAAACATATGAGATTTTAACCATTTTTAAGAATGGCTGCTATATTTTTCAGGGCTAATCTGCACATATCGGCTCACCACAACATTCTGGATAAACTTTGCTGTTATCCACATCTTTGTATCCAATTTGCTTTCCTTCCTGACATCTACTTTGTGCGCATCTATACAATTATATTGATATATAATTTGATTATATATTTATTTATCTTTACAATTGAATAACATTTCTTAAATTAAATTGAGAATATACTTTACCCCACCATGTTGAATTTCTGATCAGACAAGCAAGTCACTCTCGCACAAATTTCTTCCGGATCTTTTACTGGTCCGGGACCTTCAGGACAATTTACTGATTGCGAAGAAGAAAAAGTTTGAAATTTAATAAATCAGTTCTTTAGATTATTTATTTTATATTTCTTAATATTAATAAATTACTCACTTAATTTTACCTTCGCTGTAGACAAATTAATGCACAGGGCAATGAAAATGAACAAAGCCACAAACTTCATGTCGAGTCTAGTAATTTAGAGATACTAAGCTCTGCTCAGAGAGAACGCGACCTATCAAATCTATATGATAAGACGAAATTAAAAACCCCAACTTCTCTATTTAATTTATGTCATATTTATAAACTGGTCTTGAATAACGAGTTTTAGAATCTGAGAGTTTATAAAGTTCAAAGGTTTGAATTTATCGTTTTTGTGGCTTATCCAATACAAGGTGCAGAAAAATATTATAGGGAGATTATATATATACATTTGAGATTCCTTCAAAATATATTTATCATTTCCACAATAAAACACCCGTTAAAGACCCTGAAATTTATTATTTTTAGTGATGCATTCGAGTGAAATTACTATTTTCCAAGAAAAGAACAAGATCGATATTTTTTGTCGACTATCCAGGAAGAAAAATATTGATCTTGTCTTGACAGTAATAGTCACACACAGCTCTGCATGAGTAATATATATGTAATATATTTCCAAATTATGTTTGAGAAATTGCTTTTTTTCCATAAAATGGTAAAGTGGAGGGGAGACATTAAGACAGAATTATATTGATACAGAATTATAGTAGATTATAAAATGTGATGCTTAAGAAATACAAGAAATATGAGAATTTCAATATTTTAGATATTAATTCTTGTCATATTTACATTTTCGATTTTTAGTGTCTGTTGGTTGGGATCTTATTTTCCCTTCCTAACAATTTTAATAAAAAAAAAGCCACACACTTTTCATAGAAACAAAAGACGGCTATTTTTATACTGGATCGGGCAGATTCAGGGAAAATTGAATCTATTAATCTAGAGCTTGTGATTTATTGTCTCGTAATTCTTGATTTGAAACAGTTGTTCTACGAAATGAAGAAACTTTTTAGACAATTGGAAAGATTAATTACATTATTATAGAGCAAAGTTGGGAGCACCATCCTACATAGCGAGAGCTGAAAATGTACACAATACACACGTGCTCAAATGCTCTATTTTTATAACCTGAGAGTCAGATGTGTAGACATCAGGAAATTTTAAAAACACTCAGTAGATCGTATCGGCACGTGAACGTTTAAATAAAAGCTTTATTGTCTGTTTATCTTTCCGATCATTAACACTATTTATTGAAAATACATTTTTCGTGCGGAGTGTTCAATCAAATAACGAGAATATAATTTACTATCAAATTAAAGAGTTGCAAGGTAGAAACCAACAATGAAAATGGTTTTGATCATTTATCAATCATTCTTTTCTATTAACAGTGGGTAAGTTCTTTCCCCATTTTCTGTGCTGCTGAGGATGTTCTATTTTCGTGCAAGTCAAGGGCATAAAATAAGAAACTGTGTGATTCTAGGTGAGAAAACGACTAAAAGTGTAATGTGAAACTTGTTGAATCTACTTAATAATCGACAATATAAATTACATAATTCTTTATCAAAGATATCGTGACAATTACAACAGTCTATACAGTGACGTAAGTAAAATTTCACCCCTATATTCCTATTGATAACACACTTCTTACATTAAAAAGAAAAGATTATTATATAATGTAATATTGTAGAAATCTGTACTGTAAATTTGTAAATCTCGTTTTATTTCTTTATTTGTGTTTTTTATTTCTAGAAATGTAAAAGCTAAAAATATTTAGATTTAAATATTTCGGAAAGCTCAATTGTTTTATAGATTTCAAAGAGTATGAAGAAACTTCTCAGTATTATAATTTGACTGGGGGGTGGGAAATTAATTTTGGAAAGCTTCGAAAAAATTCGAGTCTTCTTTAACTTTATGAAAAATTCATTTGAGATTAATTCTTGGGTTTATTTGTACCAGAAAAATGGCATAAACTTATAAATGTTTATTGCAGTACTATCAGCAAACATGGCGGTGCCGTCAGCAGGTATACGAATGGCAGACATGCTAACAACCCCCGTAACTTCAATTCTGATGCCAAATATATCATACACACCAAGTGCAGAAGTTTTGGAAACTGAACTCTGCATTGCTAATGGATTTGAGGCTTTAGATTTCTTGAACGTTAACAAATCCACACTGCCGCCTATTAATAATGAAACTGATCTTGAGATGAACAAACCAGGATTGACAGACTCAGAAAAAGAGGAAGTAACAAGAGCTTTATGGAAAATAGAATCATCTTTTACAGGATCATCATCAAACGAAGATAGGCTTATGTTTATGGCTGCTATAGACAACGCAGTAGAAATAAGTAAAAAATATTTGCACAAGATGACAGATTCGGATAAAGAAGAAATTAATTACAAAATAATAGGAATAAAGCATATTTGCTCTCATCGAATGAAATTAAGGATTGCTCAAACTGAGGCTCAAATTATTTCTATCAGGAATGAAATGGAATCGCAATCTGCCCGTTTTTCAAACACTTGCTCCAGATCTTTAAAGATTTGTCAAATGGTAAGTCATTAAAAGGGTTGTGATTGATTTTTTGAAAATTGCACGAATTGTATACATTTCATCATATGATTCAGTATTAATTCTCCTTTTATAATTGATCTATTACCACAAAAGTATGATTAGAAATATGATCTTGTTTTTAGATTTTTAGCATTTTTGGTTTCTTCTTTCTTAAGCTCACAACAGACGCAATGGATTATGAGAGTACTACTTTTTACAATGTAACGAGCATGTTAGGATTCGCTATTTCAGCATGTTTCTTGATGATCTCGATTC
Source organism: Synergus gifuensis (assembly GCA_904066015.1). Lineage (NCBI taxonomy): Eukaryota > Metazoa > Arthropoda > Insecta > Hymenoptera > Cynipidae > Synergus > Synergus gifuensis. The sequence continues at coordinate 4,167,331 of CAJFCO010000046.1, read as the reverse complement.
CTAGCAATATCAATGAGTTCGACAAGACTGTGTGTTCATTTGTAAGCATCATACGGCAATCGTATCATAATACAGACAGGAATAATAATAATAATAATAATAATACAGGAAGAAGCTTCCTTTTTGCCTAGGACACCGTATTCTGCGGGTTGTGGACTATCTTGATGTGCGCCGCTACTTCCTGCCTGATGTGGAATATGGAAAACAGAAAGAATGGGCCCTTCATCGCAATTGTAAGGGAAATAAAAAATAGTTGTACTCGATGAAAAAGTATTACGAATATCAAAATTTCTTTCTTCTTTTCAGATATTTGGGTTTATAGCCATGGGATCCTATGCTGGAAACGCTCTCGTCTTAATTAGGACATGTTGCAAGAGATGAAGATTTAATCTGATCCTATTAATTTAATTAAGTGAAGATAATTTCTATGAAAGTATCAACACACTTAAGAAAAGGTAAAATCAACAATTTATTGTTCCTATCAGGATAAGAAGAGAATCTTTTTCTCTTTATCTATAATCCTAAGTCTCCATGCTGTATTATACAATACAGTAAATATGCAAATTTAAAAATGTATTTCAATACTTTATCGTTGATTACAGCTTTATTTAGCAATTTATTTTCCGAATTATTTTATAATATAAAATCATCGAAGTTGCTGGAAATACAATACATTTTTCAACCTCAAAAACAGTATTTTTCATTTTCCTTTCTCATGAAGTGAATCAGAACATTTGGCAGCTACTTAAATAGGCCAAAGTTAAACTATCTGTGTGATTATTCTGGTCCACATCATGAACAACAAGACTGGGGGCACGTAGTGTAATACATACCTATATATGTATTTTTGGTATTTTTAAAACAAGAAATCTCTCTTAGTTAAAACAATTTCAGCTTTTTAAGAAATCGTTATAATTGAGTTCAAATCCAGTCTAATTTCTAACATAGGAAAAATCTATGGGATTTTATTCTGTTATTCTTGCTACAATAACAGGAAAATCCAAAGCACTAAAATCACCGGATCGATACTATTGCAGAACCCATATATATATTTCATCAAAAAATCCTAGTTTCATACCAGAAAAAATTGTTTACCTTTTTGAAAACGCTCCCATCAGCTTATCTCTAAACTCTTTTTAATATAACCAACATTTAAAAAATGTATTTTAAATGTTTTGAATTTGCTGGGATACGTAATTTTTATGCGTTACTAGCTCGGGGCATATAAATATAATACAAAGTATTATTTTGATTTCGAAACCTTTCGTTACACCAATTTTTTTTAGAGAGTTTTCAAGATGTTTGTAGGAATTTTAAGAAGTTGTTAAGAATTTTAAGAGATTTCGAAAGTTTTCGTGAAATTTTAAGATATTTCAAATGTTTTCTCGCAATTCTAAGTGCTTTTAAGGTAGTTTAAATATTGTCGTGAAATTTCGAGTAATTTTAATAGAATTCAAGAGATTTTTATGATTTTTAAATGATTTTGCGAAATTTTAAAGGATTTCATGGAATTTGATGAGATTTTAAATATTTTTAATGGATTTTAAAGAATATAAAGAGATTTAAAATGTTTTTCTTATTCACACAGGATCGATACCATACGCATTTTGTCATCAACAGTATTGCCGAAATAATTTGAAATTTACAGAATATTCTATAAAAAAATTCTGGTCTCATCCTGAAAAAAATTGTTTATCCTTTCGAAACGTTCCTGAATCATTTCTAAGTCTAAAATATCCATTATTATTATAAACAACACTTAAAAATATATTTTAAATATATTATACACTAAGAAACTAGGAAAATTTGTAAATTTCTCGAATTTAAAAATCTTTTTGAAATTTTCTGACTTATACTGCAAAGTTTGAAAATGCCTATTTTATGTTGAGAGCGACAACACTGCGTGAGAATAGCTGACTAAACTGTTTTGACTAACAGTATATACTGTTAGTCAAAACAGTTTAGTCAGCCAGTTTAGTTCAGCTTCAGTTCAGTTGAGTTCAGTACGTTCTGAAAGTTGTTGTCGGCTTGCATTTGGACAATTAATTGTGCCGATGATAATTCATTTTTGGCGGTTGTATTTTAAGCAAGACTGATTTCTAGGTGAAATAGAGAAGAAGTCTTCATTTCGATATAAATTAAATTTAAATTCAAATCTATATTATATAAATCTTTCTGTAGTGGAATAAAGGTAACTATTTTATTTATCGCGTGCTGATAAAATGTACGTGTCTTAGAAGCATCATACTAATCGTACATTACCTTTCAAAAGTATGTAAAAAGCGCATGTTTTAAAGTTAGATATAATTATTTTTCAGGAAAAATATATGATGTATTTGCCAACGACAGAAAATTATCCTCCAGTAGTTTACAGAACTGTTACTCACAATCGCCCAAGATTGCGATTGGATCGTTCTTATCTGGTGACAAAACTTGGAGTATTAAAATTAGTTGAACTGGTAAGAACGCAAAAATTTGTGTCTATATACATTCAATATTTCTTCTTTTTATAAAAATGTACAAAAGTGTATTTTTTCAATTTGCAGATAAGCTTTGCTATTGCTTCAATCATCTATTCTACTTGTGCGATGTTTAAATATATACATATTTTCATCAATTTTGTCAATCTCAATGGTGAACCAATTCATCCAAAAAGTAAACTAGAAACGGCGATACAGTTTGGATATAATTTCCACAGAATAGCAATTTTTTTGTTATCGCTGTCTGTGATCTTATTAATATGTTCCTATTTATTTCACATAGTCGAAAGATATCACAGAATTCCTTAGTACATAATTGTACGTTTGATAATAACTGCCTAAATAATTCCAAATTACATTTTTTCAAAGAAAATATAATGAACTTCCTCCTTTCTTCCAGGAATTCGTTTTATGTGTAGCATTTATCAGTATAACAACAGCTGCTGGAGGTATTGCGATTCGTATCTACACTATGCAGGTCCATAATGCAGACACCGAATTTATTTTTTCAGCGGTAAGAATAGTCATAATAAGATAAATATATATTTTATAATAATATGTTTACGAACTATTACTTAATATATATTTCTATATTTTCAGCTGTTTTCATTTATTGCTAGTCTGGCCTGCCTTTACCACCTTTACTTGCTGCATCAAAGATGGACTCAGAAAATCCCACCACAAACTTCAGAGCCATAAATGGAAAATGACTTGAAAGCAATAATGAATAAATTCCATCAGTATTTGACAGACAGTATTTCTCTCAGACAGGAGAGAAACAACACACGGCTCTTCCACAGAAACTTAAGTTACCTCAGCAAATGAACTTAATTGTTATGAAAAACTGAACTTTGAAACTTTATTATAACGCATATATTTAAACGACATATGTTTAAAGATAATTATCGATTTTTTATACAATGTATCTGTGATTATAAATACATATATATTTTTTTTATGCCGGAAATTATGAAATTTTTATCAATTTTACTTAAAAATAACAGATTTAGAAAGATGGTTTAAAAATGAATCATCTAACTTTCTTATAATGGCAATTTTTGTCTGTCATTTTTTTTTCTACTTTTATACAAAATGTAATCATGTATATTTTCTATTTTAACGAAGAATAAAAGTGAAAAAATTATACGAAAATAATCTTTAAAGTGATTTCTTTTAGCATTCAGTCTATGAACGAAATATTTTTACCCAACAAGAAAAAGGACATTTTTCGTTTTTTTTTTTCACATATTATATAATTTTCACTGTCAGTGAAACAATATTTTATCATTGTTTCTAGCTTAAAAAGCAATCAATATACAACTTCGTTCATTTGAAGGTTCAGAAATTATTTCAGGTTCATAAACACATGATTTATCTATTTTACTTGCCCTTGAACTTTTAATCTCCACCTTAATTTATTAATGGAAATTTTTAGATTGAGTAATATCCCAAAAAAGAAAATCGTTGTACTCGCCTAGTTCGTAAACGCATATTCAGATTATTCTGACTTATAACATATATCTCAGTGCATATATGTTTTACGAAAACCTATATTATCAGAACAGTCATCTCACGGCGCCCGCGCCGGTCGTCTGATATTTCATTCGATTGCTGACGTTACAAATCTCAATAACTAAAAGTTACAATAAAAACTTAACTTTAATTTTAACTTTTGCAGTAAGTTAGAAATATACTTGGCTTTTATTTCAGTTTTGCATACATAATTACGTATACATCAATCCCGTTTCTGCTATACATTAAAAGTTAAACTTTTGCTCTATTACGCATTTACGTCTCAGAGTTTTTTACGAAATGTGCTCATACAAATATTTGGAACAATTAGTTTCTCATTTCAATTACCTATACTATTATATAATTGTAATGCATTCATTTTTGTAATAGCGCTCTACACAAGGAAGAAATAATTAATGATGAATCAACCAACATCATACGTCCCCCAAGCCAATACCTTCAAGAATGATTTTAAAATTGATTGTTCTTACTTAAGAACAAAGTCTGGAATACTAAAATTATTACAGCAGGTAAGAATTTTAAAAAATTAAATTTTGATTGTTCTATATATACACACACACCGTTATTTGTCAAGGCTAATCCAGGGCCGAATTCACTCAAATCGCCCTAGGTCAATAAAAAAGTGACTTATTCTTAATCAATAAAATAGTGGCCTTCATAATTTCTATGTTTCTCTCATGCGCGAGAAAAAGAGACAAAGAAATTTCAACTGTAACATATTTTTAATTATTTTCAGATTTTCATTGTTGTTGCTTCAATTTCCTATTCGACTTCTATGGTGAATTATTCCAATCTAGATGATCGCGCTCAAAAACATTATCAGCGTTCATCAAATACTCTATTTTTGAATATAGGGTTTGGTATATTTTTCTACTTCATAATTTTAGGAACAATTTTGTTGCCCGTAGTGCATGTTTTGATGTGGACCTATTTACTGCACAAAGTCGAAAAATATTCCAAGTATCCCTGGTACACAATTGTATGTATATGCATATCTTCTTTTACAAAATAAATTACCACAAATTGGTAATAATCTTTCTCTTTGTTTTAGGAATATGTCGTATGTGGTGCAGGCACTGTATTATGCTTAATAGCTGTGATTTTTGGAATGTATAGATTCTTTATTGAAGTTAAAACGTCAGTTTTTGTGGTTTTGGTAAGCATAATTCATGAAAGTTCATAAACCTTTTAATTCTATAGATAATGTAAGATACTGCAATTTTTACGGATTATAGGTTGTATAAAATATATTGTATGAATTTTATTTTGTTGTATTTTCAGATTTTCACATTGGCTGCTGGGGTTTCTTTCCTTTTTAACATTTTTTTGGTGTGCAACAAAAAGAAAATGAAACTTCCACTTCAAGAAGCAGTACCTGTATTGTAAATTAGCTTTCACAGTTACCTTTTCAACTATATGTACATTTTAAGATAATACAAATAAGATCTGCTTTAAGTCGATATATTTAAGCATGTTGCAAAATAATGATACCTCGAGAAAACCTTATTTTTTAAACGGAATTATTAATATTTTTATACCGTGTTAGCCTTGTTATTATTTATTATATAAAAAATTTTATATTTGTATACAACTTTTCATCCTTAAGTTGAATATTTTTCTACGTACCTACAATAGTAATTATTATAGTTTTCTTATTACCTGTGAATGTAACAATATGAAACAAAGTACTTATTTATACTTTTTTATTTGCTAATAAAATATATTTCGCCTTTCAATGCACTTCTGAAACTGTTACAATTTATTATTAACAGTCCATGGAAGAAGTTGTTTCATTACTTCATTACATTGCAAAATCGAAAAGATAACAATAACACATATTTAAATTTTATCTATTAACGGGCATATACTTCAAGAGTAAAATTGATCCCATAACTCCTTTGACTCGTAAACTTCACGGTAGCATTATTGTATAAAGGACCTCCTTTAACAACTTTGGCGTAAGCACCTGTGCCATCAGTTATTTGATCCTTAGCTATGATTTGTGTAATTTTGTCATCTCTAGTCGTTTTTATTTCTTTGGTAACTTCAACTACTCGCAACCACTTTGCATTTTTAACAATGTTTTCTTTGTATATCAATTTGTCTCCAGGAAGACGAGTTCCTACAATTAGATCATGACCAGCAACAGGTGCAAAATTCAGAATTGATGATGAAGTTGTCGAAACTGCGATACTTATTAAAAGTATCAGAATTGCAATGGAATTTATCAGTGCCATTCTGAGCTTGTGATAAGGACAAGATATCTGGAAAATATGTTTTTCAATGACAAATTTGAATGCATTTTACATAAAAATATGCACAAACGTAAAAATGTAGAGAAATTTAATTTAAATGAGAATTAATAATTTAATTGATATATTATTATCACATATGATAGAATATTTTTACTTTTTACTATAGAAACTCACCTAAATCCAAACACTAATTGAATCAAAGGGTCACCAGTTTATGACTGACTCAATTGCAGCTCATTGAAATGTTATAAATATCTCTTATCTCTATCCCACCTGGAATACAGCAGGTGAGGTAAAAACTTTCCTTGTAATCATTATTTTCCTAGAAGTTTGTAGAATATCTAAATGATCTTCAAAGATCACATCATTCTTGTAGTTGTTTGATATTTGATTTTCATCAGAGAAATGTACATGCAAAAACAATATGTAAAGATAAAATACGAGTATACTAAGAAGTATTACAAATGATGTATCAATCATGCAAAATTTAGATTAAAAAAATAGACGATAAGTTGATCGCAAATAAGTTTAGAGATTATTTTACGATATCTATCCGATTTCCTATGTAGATAAGATTAAAAAATTCCTATTATTTAATGATTATTTGGTCGTTGAACGCCTAAAAATTTCTCAAATAATTAATTTTCAAACTTTACAATTTATTTCTCAAAGTTAATTTAACATCACATTTTTTAAATTCCGACGCAATTTTATTCAAAAAGTGTGTTTAAATTACAGAATTCTATTTTGCCCACTTCTTCAACACGATTGAAGCGCTTCTGGCGTTGCTATATATGAAACTTAATAATTTCCCTAAATCAGGAACTGCGTTTACACCGCTGCACTTGTGGGAGTAAACCTTACGCCAAATCAGGGTTTTACTTTTTAAAATATTTACAATTTACAACTTTCAGTTTCGATACGACGTATCATTTTTTCGAAACTGATTGTAAGAATTTGTATACAACACGATTAACACTGCAGTAACATTACAGCAACATTGCAGCAAATTTCGCGCAAGCGCAGTGTAACCCGCGCCAATCTTTGGTTTCGCTTGTGCGGCACTTTGTAAAATGCTGTAAATGCTCTCACATCAGTCGAGAAATTCACTGCGGTACCGTTACCCATCTTGCTAGCATTCACACTGCCTCAACCAGTGATTTTCGAAAGCATTGAATTGAATTTGAAAGGGAACACGGAAACACCCAGCAGTGTGTATCAGCGTCGGGTACGTCGGATAACCGAATGTTTGTTTTTACCGGTTTAAAATTGATCAGTGTATATAAAAATAACAAATTTTTAGATATTTTCAATTAAAATCGACACAAAAACGTGATCCTCACGTTACATTAATTAGTGTAACATCTGTGTAACATTTGACTAACGAATGCACCTGGCCTATTCGCATACAATTTTTGCATCCGAAATTTGATAAAGGTGCAAAGGAATACAAGAAAAGGGACGTCTGTGAAACGAGAAGATATTTTGTGCTAAAGTGAGTAGCTATCAGCTCTCTGCATCCTTCTGTTTTGAAAATTCTTCAAGTAGTCTTTCGATTATTGAATTATTTTTCTTAATATATATGTTACATCAATTGAAGTTTCGAAATTAAATCCCCCGCCACAGTACCTTCGAGATTTTTATAAATTAACTAATATTCTGTATCTGAAACAATCTGAAATGAAATTTATACACCTTTGGAATGCTACACCCGGAAAATCGATGCAACAGGCTTCATGTTTGGCATATATACGTGAGCCACGCACAGTTTGTAGAACGTACACAAGCCGGATTTTGAATGGAGGGGCGATAATTTTTTTAGACTTTTTAAAGCAATCGAGCGGGTTTTTATGAAATTTTATAATTCTGATTCTATAGTGAGGCTGATATATAGTCAAGATTTTTACTTCGAGCTTTTATCCACTTGAAGATAAAATTTATCCACCGACTGATAAAATAGCTGTCATTTTTTTTTATAAAATTGACAAATTTATCTGTAGGCGGATACACTTTATTTTTGTGTAGATAAAAACAGGCTTGGGGGTTTCTCTCTTGCTTGTTAAAAAAAAACTGAAATCCCCCCTGGACCGGCATATTTTTGAACTCAGTAAAGGCAGGACATTTATATGCATAATAATTTAGATTAATTATACATGTAAATTATTTTGAGCATTCGAACCGCCTCCATGTTTCATCAAATTTATAAACCGCAGGCGTTACTATACATGAATTAGTAATAATTGTAATCAGAGTAATTCCACAGTCTTTTCTAATCTCTCCGCATTAATTTTGGTCCTACATGTATCAAACAAATACATAGATTTAATTTTTCCTCAATAATTAAATTCCGATAAGAAAAATTTTACATAAGAAAATAGATATTCTGGTTTCTCTTATAATATACAGTATTCTCGTTATTTTGGGTTTGCATAATGTTATATAAATAGATACATCCAGCTTCTAAAGTTACAACGGCCACACAGACAAATCAAACTCAGTGGGAGGCGTACCACGGATCTTTTCTGCGTTATGGTTACTAAACCTGAGTGACATAATAATATTCAAGAACACTTAACTCACTGACAATAGCTTTAACTTTTAGCCACTTAACCCCGAAAGGAAATTTTCAAGATGTTTTTATCTTGATTGCATTGCTTTTTACTTCTTATATTTTACTTCATTATTTTTAAATGCACTTAAATAATTCTTACATTGCTTGTTGCATTTCTTATTCAAGATATTTTAATATTCACGCATTTCTATTGTTTTCATTAACAAAGGATGTTATTTTCTATACCTGGTGAAGGTGATTTCACTTAGAGATATTGCTATGTTGAGTTCTCTCTGAGAAAGTTCACATACAATGGATATACTCAAGAGATAATTACTTTGTTATTTTGTTATTTTAATTTTCAATATTTAAAACTAATAAATGTAATTTTCTTCTTTATTTTTTAGTATTAAGTCAAAATGGAACAAGGATTCCCAGGACAACACACAACGACGACGACAGTCACAACATCATCAGCACCTACAAGCATCAGATTTGATGTATCTTATACAAGAACCCTGCCAGGATTGCTAAAAATTGCACAGGCAGTAAGTGTAATTAATCAATTAATTAATGCTATAAATCAAAACTCAATTTCCTCTGTTCTTTTCAGATTCTCAACCTACTGGGATTTATTTGCGTTTCAGTTGCACAAAATAGCCAGACCAGTCGTGGAACCTATTTCAACACAATAGCCATGATAGGTTTTTGGATCACATTATCTTTACTCGGACTGTATCTAATTCATGTTGTCGAAAAGTTCAACAGGATTCCCTGGCTTAAAATCGTTAGTGCCATAGATTCTACTGTTTATGAAAAATTAAAAATCAATGAAAAAGTTACAGATCTTCAATTATCAATAATATATTATTAATATCATCTCTTCAATATTCCAGGAGATGATTTTCTGCGGAGGATTGAGTATCTTCTACTTCGCGGCTGCTTGTGTCGCTGCAAGTAGCGTTGGACTTGATTCAGCTTATGGTGCTGGAGCGGTAAATAAATTTAAATATTTTGATCAACTTTTCATACGTTTCTAAAGTAATTTGAAATGATAAAATAAGATAAGATATAAGATGCAGATAAGAACAACTGATTTGACTTTTGTCAATCAGATTTGTAAGCATTTACACCTTTGCGATCCCCACAATCGTTTCTCTAATGAATGTTATCATTTTTCACAGTTTTTCGGCTTTTTTGCAACTGCAGCGTACATTTACGACGCTTATTTGAAAATGCAAGGAGTGAGATCTGGAGCCTGTGCTCAAGGTCAACATCCATCCTCAAAGCCCGTCTCTACAGTTGCCAGTCCAGCTTATTAATTCCAGTTCTTCATCTCGAATTGAGAGACATCACAATTACTTAAATCAGTTCGAACCACGTCGGACACAGAAGCTGCATACTTCACAACTTGGTTTAAATACTGGTTACGTTGAACAATTACAAGATTAAATGATGACGGATGTAATGCGTCACAAATGTGGATCCACTTTAATCGGTAGAGGAAATTTGAATCGACGCAAATAGTATTATATTAATAATATATGGTGGATAATCCCCCGCGCGTCATACCTTTAGAAGTCTTTTGCAATCCTTTCGAAATAACTTAGTTTCTCATCCTGAAAAATGAAAGAGCGAATCAACTATATTTGCATATAATCGACCAGAGCAGAGGGAACCCACATGCGTGTGCGATAATATATGTTCTTTCGAAAGATTTTCACCTGCTTTTACAATCAGTAAAAGTATCTATAAAGTTTTTCTTGTATTAAGTTGGCATTTTCCATACTCAAAATTTTAAATAAAACGGGCGCGACTTCCTTTTCTGGTTTTTCTCGTTCAATTGACTCTTAATAATCCAATCAAAATAATTTGTTTCAATTCTATCCTTTCTTTCATATTGTTCTGTAGAGAAGAATCGTCAGTATTATCTTCGTATTTTCACAGAATTTTAATTAGTGGAAGTCAGTAGCCAGAATTATTTTTAATTAGTTTCTTATAACAGGTAGTCTACTAATTTTATACTTCTTAATTTGATTTTACAACGAGTATCAGGCATGATTAATCGAGAGCTGTATCATAACTACTGTTTCGCTTAAAGCGTCGTCGATTTGAACTTAATTTTAGATACCTTACTAAGATATTACTAGATAAGATAAAACATGATATTAATAGGTGTAAATTTTATTGATTTTCACACTAATAAATACGAGTTGTACACGTGCTACGCTTATAATTTTGTGTCGCGATTAAAATCGTACTTTGAAAGGGATGAAAACTAAGAAAAAAGACTGAGAAAGCCATCGAAATATCTCGTAGATTTTCTAGTCTTAAAATCTTGCACATGCATAGAAAAATTAATGAAAACAAATCATAATGGACCAATGTAACATTGCACAATATACGTATCATCAGACAAGATAATTGAGGAATATAAAGAGCAACTTATCCTGCTCGGACTTTTTCTCTTTAGCAAAATAATGTTATATTTGATTCTATGTGATAGAAATCTTTAAATGTTTCTTGAATTAGCGATTTAATAAATGTTTCAAAGTTCATAAGTACACGATTAGAGAGTGTTTGTTGATTAGGAGTACAGATAGCTACATGTGCACTTAGCGATTGTTGATATCTCTCGTTACAAAGGATTTATATATTTTGCGGCATCGTACAAAGTTTATTACCAACAGCCAAAAGACTGATACGACGATATTTCTCATTTACAAGGCTCTATAAGCCCCTCTAGTAGACCGATTTGAATGCAGATCAGCGGTTAGTACAAGGTTATTATGCAGGAATTGAAACCATGCGACAGAGTTCATAATTTGAAAAAATGTTGATAAACTTCTGAAAAGATCATAAATGTTAAAAAAAATTTTAAAGGAACTTAATAGGAGCCAGAGCACGTTTGTTCGATAAATATACTAATTTACTGAAAGTCTGCTCTCGTACAAGAATATATACAACGATGATATCCTACCTTCGGCATTTGTACACTTTGTTCTAATTATTAAAAACTAATCAGACAATTTGCCAATAAATAAGAAATATAAGAATATATAAATCGCGATACTAAACGTAGAGGAAATATAAAAGCTTATAATGTATACGTTGGGACTACAATGAAAAGTTAATACATAAAACGTGTCGAACTCTTAAAGTCATACTTATAATTATATTATTTTTTTATCGCGCCAAAATAATTCTAAATTTGTCGCTTGAGTTAACCAACTATCATAGAATTGTACACAACTTAAATTGAAATATTTTTTATATGGAACATTTGTCAAAGACAAAACAGAATGATGAAATGTATAGATATTTATTTTTTATTGGTATTAAAGAAACGTTATCACTCAACGTTTTAATGTAATAATGCACTTTTTAAGGCTTACTTTAATACTTACGATAGCAAATAATTTAAAGATTTGTTTTAAGCGAATATTTCTACACTCTACATCTACAAATATGCAGTTAATCATGTATTCTTATTGTATTTTACATTATTTATTTACCTCAAAAAATTTAAATTAACTTCACATTATTAAAAGTATATAAAAGTTATCAATTATAATTAATCTGAATATAAAAGTAGACGGACGAGTTCTCAAAAAAAAAATCCTTGTTATATCGACTGAGAGTAACAATGTTGTGAAATATTTAAAAAAAATTGCTGCTCTCATATAAAATATATCGTTTTTATCTTTACATTACACACTTATACACAATTTACTGAGGAAAGAGGAAAAATTTCACGACGCTTTCATGAAAATGTATAACATATAGGAATATACAATTATACATATATATATACATATATATATAATTATATATATATATGTACCATATTAGTATATCAATTTATAAAAATAGAATAATAATAGATGCCTGTAAAATTAATTATTTTTCGCTCGTTTACAGAAAATAATGATATAATTTAAAACTGTATTAAGAAATTTAGTTTTTGTAACTTTTTGTAAAGTAAAATCAAGGCCTGTTACATTATTTGTACTCTTTCCATCTGCACATGATTTTGATTGTCCTTGTTAAATATCAGCATATTAAATTTCCAATGATAAATATATGCTTATAAACATTTACCCATCAAATAAGTATTTTCAGACAAATATGTAGTTTAATCGTTGAAAATATTTCAAGATGGTTACCGAATAATTTTGGAGAAATTTTCTCACTTCTCATTCTATAATATCGTAGTCGTAATATCAAGGAATGAAATATTAGGATTTTATTGTATGTAATACACGCTGCTATTGTAGATTTTTAGTGCATCAAATAAACTGTATGCGACTTATATGTTTATATATAAATTTACCTTTCCCTCTTTTTTGTATATTTTAAATCGTTCCTTTGTATAAGCAAAAGAAAAATAATTAATATACTTTAGGTATTGACACTTAATATACTTTAAAACTTTCGTGATAATTATTAATTACGTTCGTCAATTATTGATTCTTTAATTTTTATATAAATCTATACTTTGGGAAATATATTTCACTATAGTAGTTATATAAATAATAATTATGAATTATTATAATTGTCTAGTAGTTTGACTGAATTTTCGCTATCACATCAATTATTTCAGAGCCCGGCCTTCGATTTTTGAAAATATGAAGCTAAAAATCTTCCCACTTATAATATACTGTTAAGATTATAAATACAAAAAATCGTGTTATTTACGTCTTTTCTATTAATAAAACGATTAAGCGTGGCCAGATTGCAATCTTACGCAAAAAATTCTAAATTCAGCAAATGATGACGAAGGTTTTGTATTAATAAATTGTCTTGTTTATTACTGATACCATTATTTTTACAAAAAAAAAAAAAAACACATTTAGAATTTTTAATAGTCGGTTCCCTATTATCAGTAATTATATTCTATTTTTATAGTCTTATAGTGAATTGTTATACAATTTTCTGATTATCTTCTTCTGACGTGTATACAAATTACTATAAATTATTCTAAATTTGCAATCTATCCATCAGCAATAGAAACTCGTTTTTTATTATTATAAATAATCCCCGCATTTCATAATAAAATTAAAAATACTTTTTTGTATAAAACAGTGTTTCAAACAGATTTTTTTGTTTTGGTAATTTGGAAAAGTTTTAAGGTCATGTGATACTTTACCTTAAGAGCAAATTAGTTATATCAATTATACATTCATAATAATAAATATTTTTAGTAAATAAGAGTCAATAAACCTTCGTCTACATGAGACGAAGGTTTATTGACTCTTATTAACTAAAAATATTTATTATTATGAATGTATAATTGGTATAACTAATTTTCTCTTATGGTAAAGTATCACTTGCCTTTAAGGCGTCATTTAAAATTTAATATTCGTCATTATATGCAATTTAAGAAAATCTATTAAATCTATCTTTTCATTTAACATTCGAGGTGTGAAACAATTGAAAGATGATGAAAGATGATGAAAGATGAGTAGTCTCATTAAGATAAGAAACACTTTTACTAATTTGAGAGATAAGGAAGAGAAATTTACGTAATTTTTAATTATATATTTTCCATGATTTCGGCACATCTGAAGCTTTATCTATATCTATTATACTACAAAAACCTACCGTAATCATGACTGGCACTTTATCAGGATACGCAGTTAAGTTATAAGTTATACCTTTTTTAAAAGCGCGATATATGTAAATCATTTCTATATCAAGTTTTGTCGCACATTTTAAAGAATTTGACGATGCATCATCATGAGAATCCACAATCATTGATTGTGAAAGACAGTAGAAAATATGGTCCAATTCAAATTTTGTGAATCCCCATAAACTGTTTAAAATATGAAATAATTAGTATATATATATATATATATATATATATATATATATATAAATTATTTATTAAAAAATACTTAATTGATGTCTCGAGGCGTGACATCTGCCGTAATTCAAACTTAAAAGTGAAATACCCGTAGAAAACGACCCACTTCTGTTGATAATAAAAATCACCTAGAATCTTTGACGTCACAAGTTATGGGAGTTATGTGAATTTGTACTTGAAGTTATTCAAGTCACATGAAGAGATATAAAATGAAGTCCTTGACGTCACTAGAGGTCAGTGAATTTATATTTGAAATTACATATACGTGAAATAATTGAAACCACTTCTGAATTCATGGAAATGAATTTTGGTTTTAATACGAAAAGGTAAAAGTAAATAATATTTATATATATATATATATATATATATATATATATATATCCCGAAAAGGGAAAGAAAACCAAATTATGTAGCTGTTCTTCGACGAGGTCTCACTAATTAATATGAAGAATTACATTGATTTCAGATTCATTTTATGAGTGAAGAAAATGAAATACATATTACTAACAAAGCTGATTCACTTTCAATCACACCTATCATTTATGTTCAGTTTTCCCATTTCACTAGCGCTATTTCCTTCAACAATGAATATATCAATCTTTATATACATAATTTGCCCATTCTTATTGTTCCAGAACTTAATAGGTACCAGATTTGTTTATATTAACTAAAAAATTATACCTATAAGCTTTATTTTCCAGTGTTTTCAAGAGCTCATTGACACAAATAATGACTTAAACACAGACATAAAATTGACCTTCATAAAAATGTGACTAATGCGAAGCCTCCCGACACGTGAGATGTAATCTTAGTTTTGATATAAATGAGGGCTTCCCCGATAAAAGCATGACTCTAAATATGCCATCATGATAACCAACAGGGACTTAACACACCTCTGCAAACACAAAAAATTATAATCATATAATAAACCTGCAATCTCGGATAGGAGCCAATCGCAATCTAGAATTTCAGGTATGTATATTCAATGCGTGCAGTTGACTTTTTTAGAATACCTCGTGAACGTTAAAAAAAAGTAAGCAGTGATGCATATATTTAAATAGATAGTGTTTAAATATAAAGACAGAAATGTGTTGTAACGAATTCTGGCAAAAATAATTAAAAGAACACAGTGTTGTTCGCAAGGAATTTATTGATTTATTGAATTCCTATAAAAAAGGTGTGATCTCTTTAAGGAATTAAAAGAGTAAAAATTAGATTAGATCGGAAAGTGCGGATTTCCCAATGAAAACTCCAGACGTCAGTCTTGTTGCCAGTTTATTTCGATTTATCCTCGTGCAGTAAAAGTAAAGGATCGAAGAGAATAAAATTAGACGTAAGAACAATTTATAAACGACATTTTAATGTTGAAAATGATAACACGTATGATAATAACGGCACCATTACATGGAGACGCCGCGATGTCTAATTTTTCCTTTCCGCGTATATACGTAGATGTGAATTGCGTAGAACCGTAGGTCAGTGTCAGACGCAGGTAAAATCTCTCGAACCTGCAGGAGGAAATACGATTTACCGCTCTCGCGACAAGAGGAAAAGGGACTGACGTCAAACAAGAGCGCTCCTGCCGATGTCGAAGAACAAGAAGAAGAAGGCGTGTATGACAGAAAAGCAAGGGGATTGGCTCTTTCGAAACCGGCACGAGCGAGTTATCCACCAAGTGGGGCATCCCTCTACTGTTCTCCCAAGGATAAAAAATACTTCGAGGATCGGAGGATGGCCAGTTCGCATTTAAACATTTTCAACGATAGTCGAATCCAATCGACCTTAAGGGTACTCTTGAAATCAAAGATTTTGTCAAGGTATCAAAGTTCGCTCCAACTTAAAAGTCACTTCCAAATGAGTCCGATCACGAAATCTGTTTTTGTTGGGTTCTTCGTAATTTGTACCACCTTTTTAGTCAATGGTGTCAACGGGATCCAAGCCCCTGACCCTGACAATGAAATTAAAGAAGAGACTCACCCTCGCAAAAATCTCGGCTTGGCTGCAAGATCCTCGATACACTCAAACCGTCATCATCATCAGCATTGTCAATGTCAAGATAAAAAGAATGATGAAACGCTGCCGAAATTGGAGACTGTTGAGGATCTCTCACTGCACAAGAAGTTGCAGCCAAAAGATTTTACGACCTACCGAGAAAGACGGAAAAGACACAATAGTAGGCACAGTAAAGGTGTTGAGTATAAGAAGATGACGTCTGCTGAAGAGAGGGAGTTTCAGGACAGCAGAAAACGTGGTGCAATTTTTTTGGAGAAATCTGAAGATTATGAGGTGGAGGTGAAGGAGGCGCAGAACAACTCGATCTGTGACTATAAAGTGGTATCAATTCCTGATCTTGTGGGCAATAGAATTCCTGAGAATTTGGAACATGTGATATGTAATCATGCTGGATCTAGGTGTCAAGAGAAAGGATTCTACTATTGTCTTCAGACCTATAGGATTATTGATGTATATCATGGACATGAACGGAGCCAAATGAAGATATACGCGGGGTGTGTTTGTGCACTTTTTGACTTTCCTGTTATTCAACCTCAAACGCCTCGGATTCCATTGGACGAATGACATGTGAAATGAATATTTATTGTACAAATTGTATAAAGTTTAGCTTGTAATAACTACGACTGTTGTCTGGGGGATAATATTGTGTGCGTCACTTCCGAGAAATTATATTTCTTCATATTGGCAAGTACTAGAAAAATGTAATTGTAATATTGTTATATTTTCATTCTAGTGGAACTGCTTAGCAAAATTGAGTGTAGAGCTTGTTAAGAAATAATCACCTAGGATAATTGCCAATGTTGTTTATTGGAATAACCAATAAAGATTCTTTCAGTACTCTGTGATATTAACAATAGTAAAGAAAGTTTAGTATGAATTTCTTGCATTCAAACTTGAAATTCTATTAAAAGGCCGTTAGTACTATCATCTAATATTGAAATCATTATAAAATACTTTAAATGTTAAATTGATATGTTTATATTCTTTATCGACTAAAACAAAAATATGATATTGTTCCAACGACCTCTAATGTATAATAATCACGACTGATGTATCATATACGTGCATCATATCATTTATGTACAACAATCATGCATTTATTTTAGGCTATTTATTTAAGTATTCAATAATATTAATATTTATTAACTTCTCGTTCCTTCATCGTCCATACTCCGCAGTATTTTTATCTAATTATTTATTGAAATAGCATCGAGCATTATAAATGATCTCATTAACTATGTGAATTGGAATTGAATTTTACGGCAAATTACATGACAGTTATTGAAACTTGCATTCGTGCAAAACCTGTGTCATTTTAAAAGTTTGAAATTTCTTTTCATTTAGATTTAATTTAACTTAAGAATCTGTGAGAGAAAATAAGGCTAGAGTTTTAATAACTGGCAGAATTTTGTCCACATTTTTTCGTATTATTAAATTCATCTCATCCTTTTTTAATAAAAACTGATCTGTTAAAATAATGAAATAATGGATTATTTATTAGAAACCTCGTCATTAATTATTTTAATTGATAAATAAAATTGAAGTAAAAGCAAGTATTTTCTACTCTGGTTACAGTTCTTTTATAGCCAAGATGCGTGTTCATTTATGTCGAATTTATGATGTCGGTTCGTCTTAAAATCAAATAAAGATTCATTATGACGAACTACCAAATTTATTAATTTGACGTCAATTCTATGGAAATATACCGTTTTAATGTGAGAAGTTTTGTTCTCACTCTATACGTAAGTCTTTATTCAGTAATAAACTAATAAACTTTCAGGATATGATTGAGAAGTAATATTCATTTTGCTAGTGAGAAATGCGTAAATGCGATAGGGCTCAGGGCCACTTAATTCTGAACTCAACAAATTTCATGAATGACCTTAGATTTCAACTTTCAATCGACAATGGCACGTGTATGAAAGTATACACATATATCATACACTTTACCCGGAGGTAACACCGCGAATTTAGGGTGTCAGCACTACCTTTACCTGAAGTTTATAACTTAGGAAAAATACACCTCGAGGAGGAGTTTCTTTGACGAAAATACAATGAGAACATTCTTTTGGGGAAAATAAAGTAAAGTACCGGAAAGCTGGATATCATTTCTGGACACTTTTCTATCTGGTGACTCATACTTTCCAGTGGAGTTTCTCTAATTTCTTTTTCGTTTTTTTAATTTGCGTTCTACACCCTCAGATTGGTATGCTTTAAAAGACATACAGGATTATAATTATATTCATGGGTTCTTAGCGAATAAATTTACTGATTTTCAGTCAAATTCAAATAGAGAGTATGTCCCGGCAAATGTAAAGCAGCTACGAATTCAAAGACCTGTAATTTCAAAAATTTGCATAAAGTTTGACGTACATTGGAATTGAAATGTATCCAGCGTACTTAATAAGGTACTTTCTTATTCAACCTATAAGAATTACTTCGTACGTTTATTAGTCTATGAAAGAAATGTCGCCTTTTTAAGATTAAACTGATACCTGTTGCTGCGTAATAAATCTAAATTATAAGAGCTATTTACACTTCGTCAATATATATCATTCACGAATTGGCTGATTTCCTCAGACATTGAGTGTTAGGTAGACGTTCAGAGTCCAAAATACCTGCCATAAATATTATTACTTAAATTCAGTCTCTAATTAATTAATTGATGTCCCTAAAAAGTATCTGCTAAAGTTCGGAATATATGTATTTAGAATAGATGTTTTAGTTTTTTGTGGTTTATAAAGGATTCGAAGTTATGAGAGAGGATACCCCGGCTGACAGGCAAGTTTTGTCTTGTCTCGTTTTGTTCTTTCTCGATCTTGTCTCGTTTTTTTCAAGATTTGTGGGCGGCCGGCAGGAGTTGTTCTTTGGACAAATTAATGATTATTAGTGTTCTTAAATAAATTGCTATTTTGAGTTTCCTCGATTTAACTCAATAAAAAAATTTCAAACTTAGATTCTACTAATTGAGCAAATAAAACATATGTTTCAAGACATTTAATGAAATTTAATTTTTTTGAAACTACACAATTAAATGTGTATAATAGTTTAAAAAATCTAAAACTAAAATTTACTTTAAAATAATTCTAAACGATGAAACTGCATGGGCCCAAAAAGCTAACTTGTATTTTTTAAACAAATAAATATATTTTAGATTGCAAAGGAACGACTGAATTTTATTTTATAATTATAAATATTATTATAATTATTTTATAATATTGCCCTAAACTTTTCTTTTCTCTTTCTCTTACCGCACCCTTGGGTACACAGATTACCTGAAAAACCGATTAAGTTCACATTATATGTAAAATTTCCAATTACGGCTCGAAATTAAGGTTCTTACATTTATAAAATGTGAGTCTAAGTTTAGCCAAAAAATGCAAATGCAACAAAAACGAGAATTCTACTTCTGGTATCAAAGTATACAAATAAAACTCGGTTAACCGCGGTTTAGTTTCCGTTGAGATCATTGTTTCCACATTAAGATTTTTTCCCAGCTATAATTTATCAGAAATGAAATTGACGTCCAACAAATTCAGAAAATTATAAGATATATATATTGCATCTGATATTAAACATCTATCTATATGATAGCAGCCATAAACGCTCTTACAAGCGTTTTTAATAAACTTCCTGTGAAATCCTTTGTTTAAGAATAAGTTAACTATAATGGTAATTCAAATTCAATGTCAACAACAATCATTAATTATGTCATTAATCATTAATGACACAATTAAACATATGCATAGCTATGATTGGCTGCTCTATGTACAATAGTGAGAAAAATTTGTGCTCATCGGATCCTCAAATAAAAGAGAATTCATCTATAAGTAAGGTAATTTTTCGTCCAGAAAGTATTAATAGCCAGTAAGAGGTATAAATATAGAATTTCGGGCAATAAAACTGGTTATTAAAATAATTAGAGATTCTTCGACTTAATGTGATTTCGGGTCATCGACGTCACTGCGTGGCCTGAAAAAATGTGAATGGTCTGGAAAGATTCCAAAAAGTGATAACATTAAAAATGCTGCGATATTCTACAACCGTCGGTCCATCTTAAACAGTCCATTGTATAACTTTCGACTCTTTGCATCCGTACGTGTGTGCAAGTATGTTTATTTATGTAAAACCTGCTGAGAATCTCGTAACACTTCAATTGATGGGTACAACTACCTATACATATATATCTATAATTTATATATATATACGTAATATGTATATATAAATTTATCCGTTCAACTATAGCTGACGTACGTACGCAGTGACGCAGGTATTTGTGACGGTTGCATTCAATAAATTGCATATTCTCCTGCGAAGGGACTTCCCGAATTTATATGAAAATCGTGAAAACGCAAGACAGGAGAATCCAGTTTCAAGACTGGATTGTTGTTGAACGCACGACCTCGTCGCGTGTCGCATTCTATTAATAAAGAAAAAGTTACCGATAAAGCCTTTTTTCACCGTCATAGTTTAAAATTAAACATTTTTCTCAATTATTTTTTTTTTGGCTATAGATTTATACAATTATTATTACTGGTTCCATTTCAAATATATTAGTACCATCGTTACATCTGAATAAGGCTTAATTATTTAATTAAAACTCAAAAATTGGGAAGATATCAAAATTAATAAATTGTAATACTTAAAATATTGATTTATTATTAATAAAAAGTATTATCAACTTATCAAACAATCACATCACATATCATCGTTAATTCTATCATACTTGCATTCGAAACATATTGAAGTAGTTTCTACATGACCTTTACATGAGAATCTTTTGCAAGTCCTACATTTAATGGTCGTGTCGACGTTTTTTGCACGAGTACACAAATGACACCTTCCACGCTTTCTGCTTTCTTCATTTTCTTTTTGTTTCTCTATCGGCTCAGTTCTATATCGCGCTAGAACCGCTCGAATTTCGGTAGGAAGCGTTAATATTTTTGCCCTCTCGCAAAGATGATTTTTCATTAAGCTAAGTGCAAGATTTTTAAGGAACTTTTTTCTGATCACTCGAGAATCTGCATGGTTTGATTCGTAGAGAATTTGTGCATTAAGGCTGGCAATATTCATTAAGGTGAAAAATAATGCTAAAGGCCATTTATTTGTTACTCTAGCTAGAAAATATGCTTTACACAATTGGTCCACAGCATCAACAGCCCCTTTGGACATATCGTAGTGCAGAGCAATCAGAGGCTTCTTGCTCTTTTCATCAACAATACAAGAGCAGTGCATAGTCGATAACAATATCACAGATGTATTCGGTTTTGGCACGTAAGACACGAGTGTTGCGCCTTCCTGGAAACCAAATATCGAAGAACCTACAGTCTTTTTTTTGTTCGGTAAAAATTCTACAGGAATTTCAGGCTTATTTTTTGACATCGCGCCAATGCAAGTAATTTTCTTCTCTAAAAGTGCCTTTGCCAAAGAATAACTAGTGTACCAACTCCCGATTGTTAGATTTCTATTTGACCCTTCAATAGGTGATACTAATCTATCAACAATATCCGCTGGCCTATTTGACAATTGATATGGCCCATCTGGTTGCTTCCCACAATAAACTTCCAAGTTACTTGTAAAATAGGTAACAGCATCGCAAAGGACAAAAAGTTTGATTCCACTCTCGGCAAGTTTCTTTGGAAGATTTTGACTAGAGCTACGTTGACCTTCGAAAACTTCTAATTTTTTCACGGTGACGAATTGTCCAAGAGCGTAGGAACTTTTACAGTTGACGACGAAAGAGTCAAGGAAAAAGCGAATAGGTGCTAACTTATCTATATTTCTTCTTTTATATCTAGTTTCCTCATCATCGAATCTTAAATGACGCAAGAGAAATGAAAATCTCTTGCAACTCATACACGCTCTGAGCATTGTGATTCCAGTTCCATCGGTAGTCCATAATTCATGGGCACCTGTATGATTACCTTTGTTCACGCCGATCAAGAAGAGGAGTCCAAACAAAGCTAAAAGTTCATTTTTCGTCATGTTTTGTGCATCCCTATCCCTTTTGTATTGATTTCTTTTAACGTCAATTTTATGATTTGTGTGTATAACAATTTTGTCTAGCATTTTATCATCAATGAATTTTAAGAAGGCATCGATTTCACTAGAGACTTGTATAGCAGCGCTCTTTAATTTCTGAAAATGTTCACTATCCTTACTCTGTGTATACTGAGTGCAATTATGTTTTTTCCATTTGCACAATTTGTCCTTCGTGTGGAAATATTCATCGTTAAAATCAAGATCAAGGTTATCATCTTCGGAATCGGAACTAGCCTCCTGCTCAGAAAGATAATCACATTCGTCACTCACAGTTTCAGAATCGTGCTCGAGATCATTTTCTTCGCCAGAACTGACATCTTTGAGGATTTCATTCTCATCAGGAACCTCATCCAAAAATTGGGAGATTGGGTGTGGTACGAAAAACGAAGCCCTGAAAAAATGAGTCTCGTCAAATATGTTTATAATCTTCAGGCATTTGAAAGGAGAAGTCGATCTTTTTTACAGAATCAACTACAAATACATATATTACATTATAAAACTGAGAGAAGGTTTATCTAATGAACGACTTGAAAGTGCTCAGAATGACTTGTAATAATATCAATTATAGTATTTTATAAATAGTTTGTACGGAATTTTCGGTATGTGTAAACACGGTCATAAAAAATCATTTACTAAAAAGATTTTAAATTTTATACAACGTTGTCCTTAAAGAAGTTGAATTTCTTGAAAAACCTACTGCTATTTTTTTGCCCATTTTTTCTTTTAATTTGCACTTATATGAGAAAGACGTCACAGAAGTTTTATCATGCTTATACAGCCAGGAGGCACGCAAAACATTGAGAAAGAGTAAGAGGTCTTTGTAGAATTTTCTTAGAGAAAAAATATTTTTTGTTAATATGTATTTGAATTTCATGGGAAAATGGTAAATTTCAGGATTTGAGTCAAAAATTTTTGAGAGGTGTTTTCAATTAAGCACGTTATATTTCTGCATTTCCAGAATTAAATGTACTTTATAAACTGTTTTGAGCATTTTATAGGACTTCTTCGTTTATTCTTCATTTATTATTATATAGTGTACAATTTTCAATGCACTGACATCTCTATTGCAATCTCAGCGGAACGCAATAAAGTAATGACTATATCTTACAGCTATTAGGTTTCATGTGCATAAAAAATGATTCGTGAGTACACAGAATGTGTATACGTTGAATAAAATAATTATTGTCACATCAATTAAGATGGAGTATCTATAATTACCTTACATAGAAAGAACATTTTCTAACCAGTCACTGGGGTTAATAAAAAATCTATTCTATTTGTATAAAATCTATTCTGGGAAGGAAAAACCTGAGTAGTTAACAATTAATATATACATTTTTGCTTACGCAGGTTTCTTCTTAACATGTCAGTAAATTAAAACTACACCTTAAAGATTTAAATTTTAAAGCAATGTTGACAGTTGAGGAAGCTAATTTTAGATTTTTCACATCTAAACCGAAAAAACTTTTATCATTCAACCTACGTTTCTTTCTTGAATTATTAATCATTGAAAATTATTTAATTACATAATTATTTAATTATAGAGTGATTATGTATGAATACGTTCTGCTGACAAAATTGTTGCGCAGTATTTATGCAACATTGTAATAATATTGCAATTAATAAAACAACTGGTTTTCTTCATAAATTAAAATTTTAATTGAAAGAAACGATGAAACTAGAACTATATGTCTTTGACCTCTTCTAATATGATTTGATGAAATAATGACATCAGAAAATTATGGTCCTAAACTATGAATGAATCAGTTACTGAGTGATTGTACCGGGTGTAAAAACAATTTACAACCGACAGTGAATTATTTACTATGTTGCAGTTCTAATCCAGATACCTAAAAATTCTCCGAAGGTATATATGTAAATCTATTTTTAGATTGCAGCGTAAATTCTATACACACTCAAATATATACACGGTGCCCTAAAACATTTGAATCAGAAATCAAATAGACACATATTATTGCATTTTACACTTTTTTTACGTTTTAAATAAATGTTAAAGTAATTTCTCTTTGTCCATGTTGTCATGGACCGAAAAAGCCAAGACAATCAGCTGATGCCATGTAAAAATAACTTTTATTTATTTATATACTTAGCGTGTCAATGACTTGAAATTTTAATTTCAAATGAAAAAGAATATTTCCAGGCATATTTAAGAAATAGATAAATGGAACAGTCATAATACTTACATAATTGAATCCTTGATGAGGAGCGGTCTCTTGATATCAACTTGCATATATTAAACCACGTATTGCACTCTGTGTTATCGTTTTTGTTTTGTTCCTGTATTCTATAACAGCTTATGCACCAATATAGAAAACTTTGTCATGGTCAAGACGGTCAAGACACTGAACAATATGAAGTTTCTAATTTCTTCATTAATAACATCGTCGTTAATAGTTTAAAATTGTAATATTACATGAAGAACTTGTTGTCACGTGTTGCTTCTCACAGACCTTACAGTTCACCATGCTATTCAGCACGTGTTCCGGTCATTCCGGTACATAATTATGAAATTCCCTCCCTAAATTCTTCAAGGAAGTTCGCCATCTTGGGCCTGTATGTATGTATATGTAAATGTTCAGATTTTCAGGGAAGAAACTGCAAAAGAACCAGAGCAACAGAGTTAAACAGAACAAATGAATTGTGCAAAGTAAAAACCTGTTTCCCGAATTTATAAATTACGTAGGATTTAGGACACGTAAATAAATCCATGTGTCATTGTGTATAGTCAAAGTACATGCAGTGAAAAGTTAAAGCAGAGAGTAAACTGTGTGAGTATGTGGTACACACACACACATATATATATATATATCGATAGTCTTTAGGTTATGTTGACATTCGTGATCGAAAACAAAAAATATATGATCAAAACATGCAAAAATTACAACAATAATGCAATATTTGTATGTAACTTCACTTCAAGCATCATGTGCATAAAGTAACTGTACATATAAGCATGCAAGTTACAATTATTACTAGTTTTATTGTCTGAAAATAGATATGATAGATTAGGGAATAAATATGATTCTTTAGAGCCCCATAAGAGGGGTTTTAAAATTTCATAATACTAAAAATTATGACTGATTATGATTCCCTGAAGTATAGATAAGAACCCGAGGTATAGTTCATTGCTAATTTGTGATTTATTAATGTTTTAGTAGTGGTCAGTAATGATGACATGTTGATAAGATAAGATTTTGCATTGCATTATTAGAGATCAGTCTCGACTTTCCAGATATTAGCTGCCTTAAAGCAAATCATCGCATTGCTCAACAAACTAAGTGAAATAATGTCGCAGAATGTGGAACCTGATATTCTCGTAACAAGTAGCAAAGGGATATTAAAAGTAACTCTCAATAAACCCTTGAAAAAGAATGCCATTTCAGTGCGGGTATGTTTATCATTTTTACTTTTTAATGCCTTCAATTTTTAGAATTTCCATACTTGATTTACGATTTTTCAGATGTACAAACATCTTTCTGATATAATAAATAGCTCCACAGCAAATAATAGCATTCGTATGATAGTTTTAACTGGAAAAGGGGACTTTTTTTGCAGTGGAAATGATTTTACTGCTTCCATGACTTCCGACATTGAAAATTCAAACCAAATATTTAAGTATGCAAGAAAAGTAGACAAAAAGTTATAAAATAATAGGAACAGATTATATTTTTTATTAAAGACTTGACCCATTTTTAGAGAATTTGTTGAGGCGATAATAACATACCCCAAATTATTGGTAGCGCTTGTGAATGGACCAGCAATTGGCATTGGAGCAACGGTTCTTGCACTTTTTGACATAGTCTACGCTTCCGAGACGGTATTTTTACTTTTATTAAAGTTTTGAATATTTAAAATAAAATGTAAGAGTTATTTGTATCATTGTTAGGCATATTTTTCCACGCCATTCGCTAATTTGGGACTTGTGGCAGAAAGCTGTTCGAGTTATACATTTCCACAGCTAATGGGAAAAGCTAAGGTAATTTTAGAAAAATTTTTTGAGAATTAAGTATTGTTTTAAGACTAACCATCTAAAATTATTTTATGTTCCTTTTAGGCTGGTGAAATGCTTTACTTTTGTCATAAAATGAATGTGGAAGAAGCTAAAGAATGTGGTTTGATTAGTAAAATTTATAAACTAGACTCTGTGGAAGAAGTCTGGAAGCGTTTGGAAACTATGGCAACAAATATGTCTCCCGAGGTACAATATAAATTTCCGAATAACCTGGTAAAGGTAAAACATAATTCTAACATGCAATTCAAATTTTTAGAGTTTTCTGGCAATAAAAAAGTTAGTCAAGCGATGGAATCAAGATCTCTTACTACGAGTGAATGCTGGAGAAGTAGAAGAATTACAAAAACGGTATACCTCTGAAGACTTTATAAATCGCATGATGACTTTTTTTACTAAGAAAAGTAAAATGTAAGGACATAATTTGTTATTTTTATAAACTTTTTGTATAATTTACTGTGGGTTGTTGAATAAATGTTTTTATATTTGGTTTATAATTTAAGTTGAAATGGTTATTAGTATTTTGAACTGATTAATTACTGAAAACTATAATAAATTATTTAAGATTAGGTTAAAGATGTATAATAATTGTTATATAATTAGTCAACTTAAATCTTGTCTTCTGACTTCAGTCGAACAACTTCTTAATATAAATATTAAATAATAGAAATATCACCTGAATATTTCTTGAAAAAAATTTGCTCACTGCTGAACACTTGAATTTTTAAAAATGAATGTTATGAAGTCCGAGATCTGGTCCAACAACAACTCCTGTGAAAAAATTGTTGGGAATATTAGAATTTCGTTGTTAATTCTTCTAATGAACATTAAATTCACAAATTAAATTATTACCTTCAGTAGTTCCTCTGGAACTGGATATTTGTAGTGTTTCCATTTTAATAGTTGATTAATTGTAATGTTTGGTTGTTGAGGACTCGTTTGTAAATCTAACTGGCAATCTCGAGATTCATCGAGATCGATATCGTTTTCCTTGTCTTCGTTTTCATTTTCATTTTCATCCACTTCATCAGCACAATGACATTGCATTAAATCGTGAGTTACAGAAAACGTGTCTTTCGTTAACGTAAACAAATTCTGCAAAGACAAAATATAGCAAACAAATGGAAAATTCAATTAACTAATTTCATTTATTACTTCTATCTATCTATTATAACGAACCTTTAATTCACTAGTTGAAAGCTTTAGGGATGCAAAGTGATTTGCATCAACAACTGCTTCACTCAGGCTAGTTTTGCTTATTTGTCTTTGGTAAATCTTCTCTTCTATGGTACCAGTAGTCAAAAGCCTGAAAGATCAACAAATACAATCGATTTCTCTTTTTTTAGAAAAATATAAAAAACAACAATTAACAATTTTTTAAGAGTTTTATACCTGTAAATGTACACTGATCGCTTTTGTCCGTCTCTCCATATTCTGGCCATGGCCTGAGCGTCTGAAGCTGGATTCCAATCAGAATCAAACAAAACGAGCCTGGATGCCGCTGACAGATTTAAGCCGACTCCTCCAGCTTTTGCACTTAATAAGAAAACACCTATTTGAAAAATAAAAATACATTTTACTGCCTAATTTAGAAGTAAATTAAAAATTAACTTAAAATATATAAACAAACTCACGCTTTGTACTTCCTTTTGCGTTGAACTTCTCCACAATCTTAGTTCTCGATACAGTAGCTGTACTACCATCTAGCCTACAAGAAGACATGCCTTCGATATTACAAAGTTTCTCCAGCATATCAAGTGTCTGTGTAAAGTACGAAACGAGTACAACTTTTTCCGCAGTGTTTTTCAAACCCTGAAGTAAAGCTTGAACAACTTTTACTTTTCCTGAGTGTTTTAACGAGTCATTCGTTTCCAAATCAAGTGAAGAGTTAGAATTTGCCGCCTTCAATTCATCCAATAAGTTACTTTGATCGCTCAAAAACAAATTTGGGTGATTACAAATTTTCTTTAGAGCCGTTATGGTAGGCAGAGGCATGACGTTTGTTTGAAATATCTCTCTAACCATTAAAAAATCAGTTACTGCGGTGTATAACTCTTCTTGCTTCGATGAAAGTCGACAAAAGACAACCAGCTCGTGTTTTTGGGACAGATATTTGTTGATTAAATCATTGGTTCGTCTAAGGATGAAGACCTTCGTTTTGTCATGAAGTTCTCTTGCTCTTTCCTGACCTAATGAGACGACTTCCTCTGAAGCGTCTGGCCTTTGTGATGCAACTATTGGGTGTTCGTAATACCTCTTGAAAGAGTTGCAAGTATCAAGAATATCAGGATTTACAAAATCGACGAGTGTATAAAGCTCCTGCAAATCATTTTGCACTGGTGTTCCTGTAAGGAGGATCCTTCGGCGACAACGTAACTGGTTAAGTAACTGAAATTCGAATTGAAATAAATTAAAAAGTGTCCGCGGAATTTATTTAGTATTATCACTTTTTCAATATTAATATACCTTCAATGATTTTAGTTCACTGTTCTTAAGACGATGTCCTTCATCGCATATCAACAAGTCGAAATCAATGTCATTTACTTCTTCGAAGTTCCTAACAAACATCTCGTAGCTAATAATCATCACCGTAGCTCTTGGAGATTTCAAAAAATCCTTAGGCTTCTTTTTCCCTTCAACGACGAAAGGAGATATTCTATGCAGACCAAGCCAGCGCACGAATTCGTTGTTCCAGTTGCCACATAAACTACTAGGTGCTACTACAAGAACCCGTTTTAAAACTGGGGTTCCATAAGGACCTTGTTTCAATAATGTCCAAGCTAGAGCAACACATTGCAAAGTTTTACCCAGGCCCATTTCGTCAGCTAAAATGGTACCGAAATAGTTGGGATCGTTCATCCCCATTATGCATTTGTATAGAAACACCAGGCCATATCGTTGATGAGGCCTTATTACAGAAGCTAAACACGCATCGAGGGATACGTCACGAATTTGAACATTGTCTTTTGTCCATTCAATTTCCGTATTTGGACGAGGCATTATCAGAGGCTCGTAATTTAGCAATAAAGCTTTACCTTTTAGGGGTGAAATTTAATAATTATTGACTTTTATTAAATTTTCGTTATTAAAACGAATATAAAAAATACTTAAGAATTACCGGAGGATTTCAGTGGTATAAATTTATTCTGAGTTTTTAACTTCTTTAACGGTGGCTCTGAAATTTCTTCTTCCTTCCTACTTTGAGTTGAGGAAC
Organism: Synergus gifuensis; assembly: GCA_904066015.1. Taxonomy (NCBI): domain Eukaryota; kingdom Metazoa; phylum Arthropoda; class Insecta; order Hymenoptera; family Cynipidae; genus Synergus; species Synergus gifuensis. The sequence goes on along the minus strand of CAJFCO010000046.1, from coordinate 4,137,347 downwards.
TTGGTTGAGAAGCGGCTTTGTCTATTATCTACCAAATATATGTATGCGAACAATATGAAATTATATTTGATATTATATAATGATTTGAAACTAAAACAAGCCATCTATTATCAACTATTATACCTGTATTTCTTTCCCACCCATAGACAGTATTGAACCCTCAATTGCAGTTTCTGCTGTTATAGATAACTTTCCTATAATTTTGCCTTCCAAGTTCTGTAAAATTTTGGATGATAACCAATGCAATAAAAGTGAGATTGAGTAAAAAAATAAGTAAATACCTTCAAAATAGCTCTAGTTCCACAAACTTCCAATACTGCATCTTCATCCCATGTTTTATGTTTTTTAGTAGATTTCTTTCCAACAAGAACATTGAAAATAATTCTGAAATCATAGTAATTAATGAATACTACATATCTTTAAAAAAAAAAGTATTTAGCAGTATGCCTGTACATATATCATCATTCGTTTAAAAAGCACGTGTCAGAAATGCAACAAGTATTTCTTACTAACATAACCTCAAAAATTAATATATACTCGAGTTACAAAACAAATGTGAAAAAGAAAAAAACTCACAAATTATCAGTGGAATTCACTTCAGATGCTGCATTTTTCTGTAGGGATGGAGAAATAGATTCAGGATAAATAATTTCTGCATCCCTCGAATCTGAAGATTTTGTTTCCTCCTGGGTTAAAGGCTTGGGCTTTTGTTTATTAAATAATTGCAGAACGTGGGCCGTACTTCTTCCTTGTGATCGATAATTTCGATTCATAATTACTGTTTATCTTGTAAAAACAGCGGTGATTTAAGGCAGAAATCATGCCAAGAACTTTGTTGCACTTTGTTGAAGACGTTTAAAAAACGTAAACAAACTCAAACGCCGCAACAGTGCTCTCAAAGTTGGCTCCCTGCGCACGCAGCACACATTGACTTCCTGCTGGAGAAATTTTGCCATTGGTCAAAATTTGGCGCGCGATTCAAAATCGAATTGATTTAATTCGAATTTAATTTAATTCAATTTAATTTCGAATTTAATTTAATTTTAAAATTAAATTTAATTTAGTTATTAATTAAATTAAATTTAATTTAATTTAAATTTTCAATTTAATTTCGAATTTAATTTAATTCAAAATCGAATTGATTTAATTCGATTTTGAATCGCGCGCCAGATTACAGCCAATGGTAGAATTTCTCCAACAGAAAGTCAGTGAGCAGTCTCAGGGCCGTCGATAATCCATGACCGTAGCCAGGGGGGGCACCAAGGGGGATTGTTCCCCCTCTAAATGAAAAATAAAAAATGTTTCTGTAGTATGTACACTGTAAAAAATATTATCTTAATTTTACCACAATGAATGATGTGACTAATTAATGTTAAAAAATGTTAATTCTCATAAATTCTCGTTAATTCTCTTAAATTACGTAAGTCACGGTAACATTCTTTGTTACCTTACTCAAATTTAAATTACCGAGAATTTTCGAACTCAATCCGAATACATACGAAAATTATCTCGTTATGTAATTTTAATTTTAAATTTGGCGCCAAAAAATTTGTGCGCGTCCTCTGCTTGAAATTCTTGGTAATAATCATCCATTGTCCTGATTGTCCATGAGATTTGAGATTCACATCTAACTATCAAGTCAGTTTTCAGTCAATGACTATTGCCCACAGAGCAGCTGGAAACAGTTTGACAAGTCGGTGTACGTATATTTTCATTTTATTATGACATAAAAGTGACAAATAGTATTTTTTAAATTTGAAACAGTAGTTAGTTCATCTTCTCCGAAGTATGTACTATTTAATTTTATAAATTGACGTTTTAAAAAAATATACATTAAGCAATTACGACACTCCTTCACATGTCACTTATTGCAATTTAATTGTCGTGCATTTTATTCGGAAATTCGATACCACGAATGAAAGAACAAGGCGTGGTATATGTATAGTGTACGTAACTATTTCCCTGATAATAAATTTTAATGGAATTTACTAATTCATGATCTGTGATAACGTCAATTATTCCAATATCGGGAAAACAATTTTGCAGTTTACACTTGTCCGCAATCTATCAAAATGGCCCTTTTTGGGGATAATAATCTTTTTCGGAATTTTATTTTGAAAGTATATCATGCTTCAATCACATTTATAATTTTAATGTGATTTCTTTGAACTATTTTCGTCAAAGTTCCTAATGAAACTATTAAGATTGAACTGATAATTAGATTTACATAATTCTTATACGTTTAATATGGATCGAGTTTCGTGTCGATTTAATATATTTATTAGTTTGATAAGGAGTTTAATTTCAAATTTAATTGAAATGTTTATTGACATGTATTTTAAATACATATGTTAAAACTTTGATTCCATTGCATCCGCAATGAGACTGACATTGTTTTACATTTTTGAACATTTAAGGAAGGCAATGATTCATGTACGCATGATTCATTGGCTTATTCACATTCCATTTAAAAATAGGAATTAGGAAAAGATTTGCTACTACAAATTATCAGTTATCACTTTTACTATTCTCGATAAGTCTTATTTCTTTATAAAATATATGACATGTCAACCAGTTTGAAAAAAATGTTCAACATCCTATTATATATCCCTCATAGGAATTTAATTTTTAATTGAAACTTATGAAGATATACTATATGTAGTAGTTAGAAAAATCTAAAAAATACTGAAAGTTACTCATTTACACTTGTAGTGTATTTTAAAATTGGTTTTATGAATTTAAATTGCCTCGAAATTTTATAATTCTGCCCATGATGAATAATTCCATTTGATTACGACAGAGGAAGTTAATAAGAAAAGTAAATATGAGTGTAGCAAGAAGCAAGAACTTATTAAACAAAATTTCTTAAGTGACTTTAATGTCGTATTAGTAAGACTTTACATATCTTTAAAACGAGTTCCGAACTTTGGAAACAAAATAAAAAATTGTAAAACAAATACAATTTTTTTACAATTAATTTGTATTGTAGGTAATTTACATCAATTTCAATAAATCAAATTGAGCAATATCATATCGATCAAAGTATTTATCACCGCCTCATAATGTCCAATATTGGGAATTTGGACCAACAAATCGCGAGTTTACAAATCAATCATGGAGACGGTAATATTGAAACCGTCAAAGCTGGAAAAAAAGTTGGACCTGCTGTTCCACCAAAACCAAACAAATCACAACCTCAGGTCAGTTCTCGTTGTATTTGTCATATAGTGCAAAATAGTAGAACTTTCTAATAATATAGGATATTATATTTATGCACACCTTTTTTCTACAATGGGACGTATATGGTAATTTTCTACTGAGAAACCCTTTTATCCTCCAACATATTTTCGCATTCTCCTATAATGTTATTTTATTAAAATAATGTATTTAAAATTTCGTTTGCAGTTAACTTTTACTTTCTTATGATCTAGCCTCTCTGCTAACAATGTTAATGAGATTTACAAATAAGTTACATTTTACAGGTACCACAAAGTTACACAATAAAGGCAGCCTCAATTCCGTCGTACAGTACCGTTTTGAACAACACTGGATCCAACGAGAAACCAGCGAATATATACATGAATTCACCAACTCCTTATGCAACTTTGAACTTGGAAAAGAATGAATTCATTTGTCCAGCTCCAACTAATGGAAGCAAACCGACCAAGTTTTACCAGAACAACGAAAACTTTTACACGAATCAAGCAGACGACAAGTTTGAACCAAAGTATAGTTATGATGACAAGCATTTTTATTCCAATGTTGGAAATATTCCTGCACCGCAAGTGCCAGTTGACGACAGATCGGGCACAGCATCCAAAAATGCCGTTTACAGCAACGTTGAGTCGACCATACCGATTTCCATTCCTCATTCTTCTAAACAGGAGAAGGACTTAGTCTACAGCAACATTCAATGGAACACCAAACCTGAAAATACTTACTCCAACATTCCTGCTGGTCATAACGCTGGTATTTATTTTTTCTGAGATTTGAGTAGCCATCCTTTTAATGCAGAACCTAAAAATTAATGCTATCTGTTTCTTTTCAGATGATCTCCCGCCTCCTCCAGAACCTACCGAATACGTTCCATGCTTACCAGGAAGCTCCTTTCCTCCACCTCCGGAAGAACTTCCACCACCTCCAAGTCCCGTGTCTTCGAGTTATAGCGAACTTAGACGTGCCACATATCAAACCGATTACTCTTCTGGCAACTATCCCAACGATATTTACGGCCCGAGTTCCCAATCTAGTACAACGTATGAATCTATTTATGAGCCGATCAATCCAAGACCACCTTCACAACTGTCTTGTAACTATTCTATGTATTCTGGATATGGATCAGCCAATCAGCCGCCAGGCAAAGTATCGCCTGTAAAAGAGGTTTGAAAAATTCAGGATTTCTAAGTTATAAGATATGATTTAAATAAATCCAGGTAAATTCAGTAAACTGAAATAAAACTTCGTTTTTGTATTCTAGGTCGATGCCTTGACTGATCTCTTAGTTCAAGGCATGGAGGATAACTCAGAAGATAATGATATTTATGGAATTTGTGCAGAATGTGGTCACAAAGTAGAAGGTGAAGGCACAGGTTGTTCTGCGATGGATAAAGTTTTCCATATTACCTGCTTTTGTTGTTTTGTTTGTCGCATTAATCTGCAAGGCAAACCATTTTACTCTTTGGAAGGAAAGCCCTACTGTGAGGAGGATTACTTAAATACACTCGAGAAGTGTTGCGTTTGCACTAGACCTGTATTGGATAGAATTTTAAGAGCAACTGGAAAACCCTATCATCCGTCCTGCTTTACATGTGTCGTTTGTGGTCAAAGCCTCGACGGAATTCCTTTCACGGTCGACGCCACTAACCAAATACACTGCATTCAGTGCTTTCACAAGTTAGTGATTCTCTTTAAATTTTAGATTTATTTAAACGTATTAATCTTATCGATGATAATTTGTATTTCTTTATTTTTAGGAAATTTGCACCTCGTTGTTGCGTCTGCAAACTACCAATTATGCCAGAGCCAGGTCAGGATGAAACTGTTCGAGTTGTGGCATTAGACAGAAGTTTTCATATTCAGTGTTACAAATGTGAAGATTGTGGACTCGTTTTATCTTCAGATACAGAAGGTCGTGGATGTTACCCCTTAGACGACCATGTCCTTTGCAAAAGCTGTAATGCCCGACGTGTACAAGCACTGACATCTCACATGACGACAGAGTTATAAACTTGAAAACATTTTTGAAATGCCAAATAAGCAGGAATCATCGAAAATCGATGATATATTACGTTAGTTCGATCGAACTCCAATCTTTTCGCTTACGAAGCATTTACACAATATGTTTTTTATATTTCGCAAGTATTGCCTCGACATGATGACTTTTAAGACCAATTTTTTATTTATTTTTTTTTTTCAAACAAGTGTATTATTGTATTTAAGGATATGAAAATGATTCTATATTTTTTTTAATGGTTTGCTGTGCCATTTATCAACGTATGACATATAGTAGAAAAGTTGAAGAAATTCAAATAAAATAGCTTCGATTTTCTCGTCATGTTCACGTCCTTATATTTGTTTAAAGAGAGTATAACACGAAAATACTTGTAAGACAGAATACTGAGATTATAATCCATTATGCAGAAGACAGATTTCTTCAAGACAGAAATCATACTTTCAAATAAGACGAAAATGCGATTTATACACACATTACAAGCCTTTATATAACTAGTATATCTTTTACAGACTTTTTACATTTTGATAGTTACTCACTCTTTTCCAATGTAAAACAATTTATAAATCGTTTATAGTATGTACTGTGAAACTGAATTTCGCTTTTTTAAGATGTAAAATATTTTTGTAAATTCATATAAGGATGATTTGACGCATTTTGCATATTAGAAATTTAGAGGCACTCTAGTTTAGTAGTTTCTGGAATTCGATTCCGTGAAACATGTCTCGCTATATTGCAAGCTATGTTTTATTTTTTAATTACATTTTCGATAATATATTAAAGCTGCTTAAATTATAGATACTCGTGATCTAGTGGATATTCTTTGACACATTTTATTCCGAAAGCGATTGATTCATCGGAGAAAAGCTTAAATGTACTCATGTTAATTGTACAGATTAAAAAGAATATAATTATGTTGTTAGACTTAGTGCTATAATTTCCGAGAAATGTATTCCATTAGAAAAAAAAACAAACTATTATGTATTAATCAATGTGATATGCGTGAACAATAAGCGATAGAAATACGTACTTTAAAAATCGTATGAATAACTTATTGCGGACGGCAGCTTATTACAATGTATACATTTTCTTTGCAATGTGTTCATTCAATAAAAGCATATTATAAGGAAAAAAATTGACTTTATTTTGTATCTCCAATTATCCAGAAATTAGAATAAGTTATTTAATAAATTGAAAAAAAACTTACAATTTAAAGTTAGGGAGGTATATAAGACTTCACAAATTAAGTAGGTTTCACGTTGCATGAAGTTTTATTATTGTTTCACTTACGATAGAGATGTACATTTTATTTGACGCTATATCTCTTGCTTTACTATTTTTTCCAGCTATGTTCATGCATAGTCGTCTTTATTCTTTTTATTATTATAATTATAATACATAATAGACTTTTTTAATATAATATGTATCTCTTATAATATCATGTACTTTTTTCATCGTAAATTAATCAAATCTTATATCCCGTAATAACAACCTACGTGTTATTTTGTGTATACTTTATGTTATATTGGTACATAAATTTTCTGTTGCTTTATAAGGGCTCAGCTTGTGGATCGTGCGAGGTACTTCCTACGGATTTTGTCCCTAAGAAACGGACCGAAGCAGCGATACACAAAATATTTATTCCGTAATTCTTACTTGGACGAAAATAGTGAAATAAAAAAAAAAATTAATATTTGAGTTTGATTAACAACTAAAAAAAATCAATTCACCGTTTTCATTGTCAGGTACGCTATAAACTTCTATTCAATGTGATTACAAAAAAATATTTCAAGACAGACTCCCATCAATTGAAAAAACAGAATAAAGTTTTTTTACATGCACAAAGCTATTCTTACAGCATCGTGGTTGATTTTTAATTTTTTAAAAATTTCATTCTAGTTTTTTATCTCAAGCTTCCTCAAAACATATTTTGTGTAAGACAAAAAAAATCTTAGGATTTAGTGACTACAAGAAAAAGCACCGAATAATTCTTTGTCTATTTTTCAGTCAGTCTCGTTTAAACTTAATTGTTTAAAATTTGAAAGCAAAATTCGAGGCTATATTTTCCACCTATATTATTAAAGCAAGTACTTGGCAGTCCACAAACTTAAACGCGTCCCTATTTTCGTACGCGTATAACACATTTATCATCCTATCGATGTTTCGCTATCTACGATACTAGCTTCTAGCTTAGACTTTTATATACCTTACGGTGAATATATTATCTTTTATCAGTACCGTTCTACGTTAAATTCGGTGCGTATAGTTTCTTACAATGATTAATGATAAATAAAGCTTGCATCTTAAAAAAAAATCAGAGGTTCACCGAATCCAACGCAGAATTTTGCTTCATTATACGCTAATATCTCGCCAATTTACATACACACGAACGTTCGTATCTACGTTTTCGTTTCGTGTGAAATATACATGTGTTGGGAACACTCGCTGAATTAATGCGTCTCTTTATTTTTTAACAGTCACGTTCTTTACTTAGGTAAAAAAAAAAACAAGTTTCGAAAAATTTTTTAAAAGAATTAATTTTTTAGAAAATCTGTGGAAAATCTATTTGTGTTTATGAATAATTTAGTCAAGCAAAATAAAAAAAAAATCTAACGCTTTTGTTCAAAGCAACAAAAGCAACTGATCAAGAAAAGCAATTTTCAAGCTGAAACATTAAACGTGATAAAGAGGCGCAAAAATATAGCGATTGCTTGATTTGAAGATGTGTTCGTAAGTGGAATTCATGCAATATCTTTTACACATTCTTGCATACTATAGTCACAGCCACCTATCCACGTTTTGAGCTTTCGCACACTCGATCACTCATAGTTTATACACGCTCGCTCGTACTTTAAATACCGTCGATACGAGTTATAGATTATTAATAATTAAATATTGCTCGGATTAATGACGTGTATCGTACATAGAAATAGGTGCCGAAATGAGTCGTTCGTCTATTCCAGAATGGCATGACAGAGTATCGTATGATTTTGCTGCCATTTTAATCTTATTCTCGTGTTTACCACTTTATCGTCTCGCATTTTATACCAACGCAAAGGTGTGCCTTGTTTATATTTACTTTCTCACTTTTTTTTGGATTCGCGCGGGCGTCATTTTGGATCGTCATAAAGCCCGTATAAATCAATAAATAAATATAAGAACAACAATTTTCGAACACTTTTAGTCTTTAACAACATTAGAGGCTCTTGGAACGTAATGTAACAAATATTCAACGATACAATCATTGAAACAAATAGAAGGCACTCTCTCTTTCGCTCGATCCCTATCGTTCGTTCTATCTTTATTTAAATAAATTAATCTGCCTTTGTAACAACGCACAAATATAATACTCACTCTAGGCCTTAACAAGTCACTCACCTACCTCCTATAGCTTAGTCTATCGGACAAAGTCACGTCTTTCAGTTACGGTCACAACGCACACCGTATTTCGCAAATGTCCTTTCTCACTTCTCGACTCTTTGTTCTTTTAAATAGATATTATTATATAATATAAGCTACAATATGCGAGATATGAGATAACAAATGTCCTTTTTCTTTTCTTATATAGGTAAAAGAAATCCACGTTCATAACAATTAGGTAGATTATCAGTTAAACCTTTTAATATTATAATAATTTAATTATTGTTATTTGCTTGGAAGCTCACAGCCGACACATTTTTAATTCATTATCTTTTTTTTTAAATATTTTTATCTTATTCGTTTGGGTACAGGGCTTTCTGCTTTTCATTTTTTCTTTCTCTTTCTCTCTCTTCAATTGAGCGAAATTTTCGAAAGAAGTGAAAACCGAGTCTTCATGAAAAAAAAGAAAGCAATCGCTGTCTAATCAAACTATAAGTCAGTACTGATCAAAACGCTCGTTCATTGGAAGAAGATAGGCATGAAACGATTTATCAAACATTTATTTCGTATTCATTTCACTGCCCGAGCAAAACGAGTAAAGACGTTTTACTTCTTTAAGTTGAGCAACAAAGCACACAAATTAATTCCATCGATTAATTATTCTGAATCCTTCCATCGATTAATTATTTTGAATTCTTCCATCGACGAGCGCAGTGAGCGATCCTACTGTAAGTACTCGAATGAAAAAATACAGTCGGGAGTTGAAAAGAAAAGGGAGTTTTGGCAGTGCTTTGAGCAACTGTTACGAAACCAACTTTAAGCTGCCTCCCTATTATACCCTCGTTTGTTCTTTTTTTTGTTTTTTTCTTTTTGAACACATGACAGATCGCTCATTATATATTTGTACGATAATAACAACGTTATCTGTTTCTGTCTACCGTAAAACGGATCCGTCTAACTACTCTAGCCTTGCTCGCGAGATTCATATTTTGACGAGCCTATCACGCGTAATTTCAAATATCGTCGTTATACTGACGTATTTCTTATTACATTATTTGAACTCACAAAGAAACTCGCTCAACCATCGGCCGAAGATTGTGTTCAGAAATATTGCTGAAATACTTAGAGGCTCCACTAAAAATAATTAAAGAGAAATGGAGATTTAAGTATTAAAGCAGTGGGGGACAAATCAATTTTGAAAAACTTAGTTCTCACTTTTGGAAAAATAAATAAATAATTTCTTTTAAAGAAATAAAACTTCATGTACGTGGAGACAGAACATAAGCTTTGAAAGAAAGCATTGTATTGTTTCAGAAAACAGTTTAGAAAATTTTTAATTTAAGATAAGTTAAATTAACATGTATTACAAGACAATTAACACAAATATACTTTTTTTTTTTTTTTTTTTAATAAACAGTCTCATTGGACGTAAATGATAGCAATGATTCGTTTTTATATAGGCCGTCTTAATCGAGCTTCTAGAAGATACGCGTCTGACCGTGATGTTGAAAGTAAATTAGTTTTACTTCAAAATCAACTGGCACTTGGCATATTTTCGCAGTGTATAGTTAGCTGGAATGCCACCTATAAGCATCACCGTAAACTTTCAAAGGCCCTTGAATTAGTTCTTAACCGATTCATTCCCTTTAGATATCAATATTTTTAATAAGGTCAAGAATTCCACTGAGCATTTCCAGATCCTTACGCAATAAGTACCTTAATGCATTTCGAGATTACATTAGGAAACCTATTGCGCGAAGGCAATCTGGCAATGATTATAAGAATTAGAAGGAAGCTATCATCTCTAGGTCTTAAGAGATCTTCGGGCGAAGTTTAACTGAGTTTCTTTGTCAGGTTACTAGAATGTAGTATAATATCTGACTTTTCTCTCAAGTTGAATTTAGCTGATCCTGAAATGTATAATTAGATATATGCAGTGTAATATATATATATCTATATATATTTATATTTATATTATTTATGTATACCGTGCCTCGTACTTAGTATATATCTTATAATCTGTAAATGTCGATATATCTCGCCTTATACTGATATCTCGTCGTTTCGTATTACTTTATAAATATTCAACAATTCAGTGACTCATTCGATTTCGACCGGGAAGATCAGTAACAACAATATTAAGAGTCTTGGGAGATTTCGGTGTGCAGGACTGAGATCACAATAAGGAGTACGAAACGTCCCGCATGCAATAAATGGAGAACGTTTAAATATTCAGAGCCTGCATCTGATGACACGCATCACTTAGTTGGTTTTGTTCGCTCGAGTGATTTCGGGGCGTGCTCGGTGGGGTGAGAGGCATTCTTCCTACCGTAGAGGGAGCGTCACCAGCGCCCCCGATACTATCATCGGAGACTTTGTTATTAGTCTGAATAATGCCGTTGACTTTGTACTTGTTGGGCTGTCGGAGAACCGAGTTCTGGGAAGTTGTATTCGAGTACTTTTCAGATGTTCTTCGAGGCGGCGGTGGAGCAGCGTAACGGCGATGATTCGGTTGCTGTTGATGTGGCATTGGCGGAGGTTGTTGGAATCGAGTTTGAGCCGGTGTGTAAAACTGGACCTGAGGGATGGGTGGAGAGAGAGTAGGAAGAGGTCGAGTCATAGGAGAATAAGGTGCCGGAGGCGGGCTCGTAGGTTTGTCAGTATTCCCTGTTTCTGTACTATTTCCGGTTTGCGAGTTCGCGTTGTTTTGCAAATTCGCGTTGTTTTGCAAATTCGAGTTGTTTTGCACATTCGTGTTGCTTTGCAAATTTGCGCGGTTCGAACTGAAGTTACTATCATTACTCTGACCGTTTTTCATGCTCTCAAAGTCAGTTGTCGAGTTGGCTCGATATGAAGTGTTTTTACGACCCGAAGTATATGTGGATTTTGTGTTTGCATGGTCTGCATGATGTTCGTTGTAGTTTCTACGGCCATTGGTGTATTCAATGTTTTTGTTCAAATTCGCGGAGTTGTATGTTTGCCCCGCGGATTTGTGCGTGTTGTGTAGTGAATTGTAGGCACCGGACTTTTGAGGCAAGTAAGATGAAGAGGAACCCGCGTTGGAACCGAAATTACGTTTATAGTGATGTCCCGAGTATCGTGAAGGGGGAATACCGAGTGACTGGTATTTGTGCATGGCATCAGGACTGTACTTGTAAATCTGAGGGTTAACAGAACCCTGAGATTTCGAAAAACTGTTCTGATGAATGCCGCCCATCAAGTAATTTGGATTCTGAGAGTAATTGTTTGGTGGATTCATAACTATGCCCTTTGAATAGTCGCGGAAATTTTGCTTCTGGTTGTAGTCGAAAGTCTGTTGTGTCGAGGGAGGAGTCGGAAGGAGGCTAGTTGTTCCTGAAGTGGTGTGATAAGGTAGAGTATTTGATGGAGGAATGTAAACGGCCGGATGATAAACGTATGCTCTGCAGTGCATCTGGTTTGAGTTACAGTCGTCTGTTTCGTTTAAGCAGTTCTGTGAACTTTGTAAGTTTGAGGGATGGAGAGCGAGAGGATGGTAATTAGTATAACGACCGGACACAGGAAATTTGATGGGCATTAGGGATACCAGAGGTGTAGATGACACTGTAGGCTGATTAGCCTGCGGTTCACTGTGTTGCTGCTCCGAGTGGCTCGATGTTGAATGCGTGTCCTACGATTTAGTTTAGTATAAGATTGAGACATGAAAAATGAAGCCTGGAGAGATATAATAAACTCAGTAACTCAGATTCTAATGATGATTTCAGTCGTCGTTACTGACTTTATTTTCAACGAATGTATAACTCTATGAAATTGTATCCAAAAAGATCAAATTTTCTGTAAAAAAGTGTTTCAGAAAAAAATTTTCCTAACGTGCCAGCCTTCGTTGACTCCCTCTTTCATAATACGAGTCTGAAGGAAGCAGTCAAATTTTAAAGAGTCCAGCACAATTGGTTGCTGGTACTTGACTGCTAGCTTCAGACTGAAATGAATGGCAATGTATTTGATTTTTATAAATCTTACCTCCTGTTGGTTGCCTTGGCTCTCAGACGTTTGTTGTTGGCATGGTGCGTCAGTAGTATAAAGAAGCATTTGTTGATCACCTAAACCGATCTGAGGTGCATGAGGTGGTGGAGGAGGATGTCCAGCGAATGAGTAATAAAGATGATCCATCTGAGGCGCCGGTGGGCCCGCAGGTACTGGGCCATGATGATGTGGGGCAGCAGGTGCATAGTAATGGGTAGGTGGCGGCGGAGGCAGGGCTGGAAGAGGTGGAGGACCTGCTGATGGGCTGGTCGCACCTGTGCCGTTGTTGTTTGTTATAGAACCATTTCCGCTAACATTCGCGTTCTGAGGGTTGCTAGTTGCGAACATATACTGAGCTCCAGCAGCATTTGCTCCTGTGTAATACGGCTCATACTACACAAACATAAACACATTTTATATTAATTTCCTGAATAACATATTTGCTTTCTAATGCGTCCTATCGTTTGGAAACATCTTTCAAACTTTGCTATTTACAATACAAAAAACTAAAACTTTTAAGCTTGGTTTAAAAAAATTTGATTTTAAATAAAAGCATAAGATATCAAAATTATATTTTCTGCGATAACAAAGTAGCTGGATTTCAATCGGTATAACATTTTGGAAGCAAGGTGTCGTTCCAATGTTGAAAGTTAAAATTAGAAACGACTGACTTTTATAGTACTTGTTTGAATATTTGTGTTTAATTTATTAATGATTTTATTAAAAACTAAATTATTTTTCGAAAATTCTAAAGTCGCTATGCTAAGGTAAAGTATTGCATTTCTATAAAGATAAACATTATTTAAAAATTATTACATTACTTACGTTTAACGATTTTGTAAACTTTTGTAAATAGAAATTGCATGAAAAATATTAATTATTCAGTAATGTTTTTGTCGTATAAAAATAGAAAACTTATAAGTTTTATAACTTATAATAATACTATTATTTGCTAACTCATAAAGAATAACACGAAATTATAAAATTAAAGAGTTATAGAATAATAATTTATATAACAAAAAGACAAATAATTTGCGTCTTTTTTTGTATTTTAAGCATGTGATGAGCGATTAATTGGTAAAAAAAGAATTATGTTAAAGTCGTAAGTCTTCGGAAGCGTACAAACTATCCAAAAAAAAGTAATTAAAAAAAATTGATTTATAACGACCCTTTTAATTTTCCTAAAAGATAATTTCATTAGATATTTTTTTAATTCGAATAGCACTATTAGATACAATGAAGATATGTACAACACTGAGTAAACTTTTGCCATTCTTGAAACATATAAAATATTTGTATTTTATATGTTTCAAGAATGGCAAAAGTGTTTAGATTGCAAATTAACTCATTCTGCCTGTAACAGTAAGCGTGAAAAATGAAATAAAAAATAAGTTATGTCATTATGTGTAACATCGCGAAATATAATGCAATATATAAAATCTCATAAATTGCATAAAGGATCTTTTTCAGCCAGCTTCAGCATTATAACCGTATTGACATTTTGGAAATCCTTAATCGATTTAACTTGGAATCAGACAGGCAGTTCGAATTGGTAATCTAATCTTTCTTTTATACATATCACTCCTGTCTGATTTCGTATCGATTTGGTCCTTGTTACTGAGAAAATTTTAAAAAATATATATATAAAAAAAAAACAAATAATGCAAAATCATGGCAAAAAATAAGGTAGGTGCTTTGAGCATGCGACAGCAACAGGACATGCGGTAAATATGAGCTGACACATAGAAAATATGCTCAAATTGCAGTGCATGCTGCTAATCAAAATGTAGACGCCATAGACCATGTACCTTTAGACCTCAATACTGTATAGCGTCGAGAAGAACGTAAGTAGGCATTTGCTGAGGGTTGGGTAGAAACGCCGGTGGTATTGCTTCCCCCATAAGACCGTTTGTCTGTCAAACCGTAACCGATACTACATTTAACTGGGTAATTGAAAAAATTACGACAGAGCTTTCCCCTACTTAATTCACGAGTATACAATATAAAGTAGGAGAAACCCAACGATACCACGTTTGTGATGCCTCAAGTACCATTTTGCGACAAATTAAAGGGACTTCGACGACTAAGGACACTTACCGGCATCGGTGAATACTGATACTGTTGTGGCATGTATAAGGATGGCGCTGGACACGGATACATGACCGGAGCAAATGTCTGATGACTGGTAGTCGCTTGTGGCCCTGAGGAGCAGATTTTCCGTTCTCAATAGGTTACGATCGTCAAACTCGAAGATCTACACTTTTTATTCTACTATTCAAGCTAATTTTTAATTCATGTTTAACTTTTTTATCAGTTAGAGCTGATAGTATTAAAAAAATCGTATAGGTAAAAAAGTGATTAAGATTTCGAAAGATAAAAAGTTATTAAAAAAAAAATATTACTTTTATTTGAACACGTTTTTCGATCACAAGTTTTTATTATTCATAATATTTCCCTTATTTTTTTTTAGACTATTTTGAACTTCTCGAATCCAATTTTCAAATCGTAGAATCTTTCAGACTGTAAAATTAAGCGTAACTAGTAAAAAAGTATTTTTATTTGCTCGAGAAATATGATTCTCAAGTGACTATCGACTAGTTGGCCCAACAAAAATTCACCGAAGTTTAGGCTGCAAATTTATTCCAATACTCCACATACGGAAAATTTTTTAACGCGGTAAATCTCTGAAAATTTCTAAACCTTATAAATAAATCCAAGGATTTCGGTCTGATTATTCTGAAACTGGCAAACTTGCACTTTCTGCACTGCCGCAACAATTGCTGTAAAATTTCAGTGCGCAGAAAAGTAATGTGCATTTGTGAATTACAAACAAGAATACAATTTCGGATAGTAACTATTAAGAGAGATTGCAAATTCCTATCATAATGGTACAACAGAGCTACTTATTTAGTAGTTAGTATATTAGATTCATTGGAATTTGCACTCGATCTGAATGACTGGGATTTTCGAAATTGTAACTGGTTACAAAATTCGAGAGCAGGAAAAATTAAATTAGAGAAGTGTTAAAGAAAAGGAGAATATTAGAAAAAAAAAAGCAATGAAAACTTCAATGAACTCTTGTGATGGAAAACAATGGTTGCTTCTGAAATCGTGCCTTGTGATAAAAATGTACATACCAAAGACCCCTGTGGCTTGATAAAGCGCTGCTGGATCAGTTGGTGGAGGAGCGATCGGGGCTCCGGGTGCTGGAGCTCCTGTGTTGTAAAACGTCATTCCATTTTGGTAGGTGAGGCTCATACCTAAAAGAGTACTTAACGCTTATAAAATTTCCACTTGTAGGGTTTCTTCCTACTTTTCAGTTTTATCTACACCTTGTTTAGAGAGTAAAATTGTACATATTGGGATCAAAAGCAATTAAGTTTTTGTTCAACAATATGAGTTTACAAAAACATCAATCGCTGATATTCTATTCCATTAGCAATAAATATTTTAATTGATTAAAAAATGCACTGACCATTAGTATAATAGTAGGTACTAGTAGGCACAGCAGGAGGAGAACCTGATCCGCCATCGAACGATCGATTGAAAGGCTGTTTTTTAATGGCAGGAGCTATGTTTAGCTTTCTCTCACGCAATACGATGCATTCGGACTGTAAATAAAAATAATCAACAATTAGCATTAGGCATTTAAATGTATTTGTTAAAAATTTTTTGACCTTGAAATTAATTCTAAAAAATACAAACCTCTTGTTGAAGTCTTTTTGCCTCTTCTTCAGTTTCAAATGTGACAAATCCGTATCCCTTCGACACTCCCGCTCGGTCAGAGATTATTTTAGTCGCTTTTACATTGCCATAGGCGGAAAAAAGCTGAGCAAGTTCAGCTTCACTTGTACTTGCTGAAATACCACCAACGAAGATGCGGTTAGGCACTAGAGTACCGTATTTAGGCGCTGCCATTGCGAGACTTGCAGCTGATGCAGGGCTGGAGGCTGGACTGGACCCCTCCGTGCCCCCCGTAGATGCTGAACTCTGTAATTAAAATCAATTTATTGTTAACTAATATTTACTCTAGTTTTTATCTCTATTATTTATTTTCTTAAATTGTTTTAGCATTTTTGGTAAAATAGGAAAACTTACCAATCAAGAATAATGAACATTACAATAAAATGTATTTTGATTAGATATGCGTTTGAAATTACAGGGGAGAATAAAACATAAATTTTTAGAAGTCTTAAGAATAAAGTATTTCAATTTTAAATATAAATAATTTTCCAAGTAGGTATATATAAGCAGAGAAAAATATGATTCGTAATTTAAATTAATTTCAGCAAAAAATCACATTAAAAATTCTAAAAATAGTAATTAGAAACCGAATCATAATTACAGTAACCCTTAAATGTTACCACTTTTAATGTGGAATATTTAAACCCTTTTTAAATAACTAACAATTGTTTTTTTTACGTATTTCTTACAGAGTATTTCATATCTTTGACTGTAATCTAATTTTACAGCTTCAAACTTCGAGAAAATGTTGATACCAAATTTATAAACTAAAAAATAACCTAAAAATTCGAATAGACATCAGATAAAATTATTGAAATTATGGTACCTTCAATCCTTCACCATTATTTATCATCAAAATCATCAAATAGTTTTAACAATTTTAATTAAATTTGACAGTTTGACCCGCATTCATAACGAGTTAAAATCAACTATCATTCAGAAATTCCACCACTACTTCTATTCAAAAATCCAAACCACCTAAACAATATTCACCTTAAATCACAAAAGCTTTAATTTCTCCAAACCGACCTCGTCCACCTCTAATCCATTCAAAACAAAAAGAAAACGAAAAAAAAAACATAAATTGCATACAGGATGTGTGCTATATATTCGACCCTGGGCAACATGCACGAAAACTTTTGACAATTGCGTGCAGCCTCTGAATTCTGACTGCGAATCATAAAATCATGAAAATAATCTGAATATGTTGACACATCCCAAAGTTGTTTTATCTCGCGACAGAGACTAGACATGAAATCAACAAGTCCTGATTTCTCCCCGAGGAGAGGAGAGTCAATGATTCCGATTCAGAAAGCAGGATTCACGATTCCGATCTAGGTTAACAGAAAATGACGTCCCTCATAGGCTCATTGTCACTGTCGTTTTATCGAAAAAACACTTTAGGTGAGAGGAATACGAATAAAAATCAATGATAGCTGCGAGAGAAAGCTAGTCAGGAGGAGTGTGCAATGGACATGAAGAGAATTTGTGCAACGGTTTTGCAGTATGTACTTACCATCTTCGAGTAAAACGAATACGCAGAATTTGTTTTTTCGTCGTTGACAGAACAATAGGAGGTCCGGTGGCCTCACGTAAGGTCACCTGGATCCCCAGGGACTGGCAAGGACCGCTGCGACGATTTGAAAAGGACTTCCAGTCCCCGTTGAAGTTCCTGGTCTGCTTATCAAACCTGCAAACACCACACCACGGGAACACTTTTACAAGATGGCTGCCTGACCAGGCTAGCCGCGCGAAAGTTCGCAAATTCTCGAGAATTTCAAATCTGGAAACATTCTCGAGATTGTTACCGAAATCGAGAATATGTGGAGAATTTTGAGGTTTTTAAATATTAATTAATAAATAGATAAGTAAATTAATTATTTACCGTAATTATTAATCAATAATTCATGAAAATCAAATTCCTAGGGATTTCAAGCGAATTCTAGTTAATTTCAATTGGTTTAAATAATTTTTTCTATAAACGAAATTCCTACTGAAGTCCAATGAATTATGCTATAAATTCTGCTACAGAGAGAAAGCTTGTCATCTAATAACTATGATTGAATATCCGTGAGTTATTATTATAAATAATTATAATTATTATAATATAAAGAGCGTGACAGAAACGTCAAATTCTAGTTCAGATTTTGCCGCGAAAAGATTCAGTTGGTAAGACAATTCAAGGACGATCAGAAACAAAAATTTAAATAAAAACTCTTTTTTACAAGCACATACAAATAAAAGTTTGTTGATCGTTTTGTTAAATTTGAGATTTTTCTTGTAAAAGAAAAACAGTTTGTATAGAAGAGAGTTGTTCGTCTAGGAATTTTTATCGTTGGTTAGAATAATAGATTGAGGTTTCCAGGTCATTTGTGATTGATTTGAGCTGTAGATGAATACTGTAGGTGACTTTCGGATCGGATTATGAAAAGGGAGGAATAGTGAATTTTTGACAGCAATTAGCAATGGCGAAGTTGTATACGACCTTTTGGAAATCGGATCGTTTATTTATTTTCTGATATTTCAGGTGATTGTGGAACTTACCTGATTTAATTTGTAGTATGGAGGACGGCAATCATACTAAACAATCATTAAAATAAATATTAACACAAAGGAGTATTAAAGATTAACCGAATTAAGATATTAAGAACACTGAAATCCGAACTAAAAACGTGAACTGGAGAAATAAGAAAATGGAGCTCTTCCTCACAGCATTTTTGATCGGCGGAAATTAAAAACAATTGATACTCGTTTCCACTAACGAAGTCGTTTGGCAACTGTTCTGAGGTTTAATGATGTTTTGTTTGTTTGTTTTGAAATTGGAGACTGAAAATTTTTTATAGATTTAATACTTTCTTGGATAGCATACGACTAGAGTCGTATGCTCAATCTACTCAATTGTTTTATTTTTATGTACTTGAAATTTGATAAGAGCAGTTTTTTCATATTGAAAATTTAAAACAAATTATAATTGTGGAAATTGTATTTGGAATCGTTTAAAATTCTATAAATTGATTAAATTTTATAATGTAGATATAAGTACGAAATAAAACTCTGAAAACATACTACAATTAATGTATTTATTTTCTTTTTAAAATTTCTGAAAAATGTATTTTTTGTTCATATGTTTTACTTAATTAAAATACCCTTCGACTGCACAGAGATTTCGTAGTGTAAATAACTATTTACAAATATACCTTTACAATATCAACCTCATAAACCTCTAAGAATAAAAATTTTTAAATTATGAATTTTAAGAAATCAAACAATTTCGTTCGTAATTTTTTATAAAAACTACTTAGAAAACGAGGAGACAAATTAGGATAAACTCCCACTTTTTGTCAAATAAATTTGTTGGTTTTACCTAAAAGCTAAAAATAAATATCTGGAATGTAAGTTTTCGGCAAGAATTCGGTTATTTATGCAATTTTAGAAAAATTAATACTTACTGGTGGTAAATAAAAAAAATATGTGTATTTCATTATTATTTCTTAATTATATAATTAATATCGTTGAAAATTTAAAATGTAGTCTTACTTGGGTAACTAAGTATAAAAATACTTTCTTACGGATATATAAAAAAAAATAGATAAATTAAAAAATAATATTGTAGCGTAGATAATACATAATTTGTACAAATAAAATTGCAATCTCATTCATTCAATTTATCATGGAAGCATTGATATAGAATAAAGCTAAAATTATAAGCAAAATAAATTTCAGTAAAGAGATATTTTCACAAAAAAAAATAGATGTTAATACTTGTTTCTTAAAATATTGAGTATAAATATAATAAATGTTTACTGTTAATAATACATGGAAACTAAAGTACGAATGCAATCGAATTGGTATTATTTAATTTCGAATAATTAAAAGCAATTAAAAATTTATGGTAGTACAAATTTTTATAATAAAAATGAGCAGTAATTAATGTACCTATCGTGAATTGCATTATTTTGTCCTATTTTCCATATTATGCGAATATTTTAATAAGTTTATCACTATTTATATTATATAATCATTAATATCTTTAAAGAGTATTGAAAATAGGAAAGTGGAAAATTCTATGAATCACAGAAAAATATCCAGCTAGCAGATTCTTTTCTCTACAAATTTATTCCACGAATTACTCACAATGATCCAAAATCGAACCATTTTAATATGGTATAATTTTCCTAAATACAAGGAAATATTATTTGCATAGAATTTCCCACATGTTGAGAATATTGAAATTCTCTCATCAGATCTAAGTTGATCTGTCACATACTGGACGGTCTTATATATTTATTATGTATTGCCAAAGATAAAAGAGCAAAATTTTTATTTTACCAGCTCATTTACTTTCGCGGTTTATATTTTAGTTTAAAAAATTTAATTTAATAAATAATAATTAGTAAAAAATAGCAAGGTTTATTAAATTTAAATCAGCTCTAAATTTCAACTTCTTGATAAAAGGAAGTTAAATATTTTCAGTCTGTCGAGTTTCATTTACGTCGTTGCATTTCTTTTTAAAAATTAGGAAAACTTTTCAGCAAAATGCTGTATAGTTAATTGTAATTGATTAATAGTAATAAGACAAAATTCTGGAATTGAACTCTTTTGAATTTATCAGCGGCACGATTTTAAATGAGTATTAAGTACAGTTCTCGTAACAAAGCCTTTACCACATCGAGGACAAAGATAAGGTCTTTCCCCACTATGGTATCTCTTATGAACAACAAGAGTTGACCTCTGCGTAAAAGCTTTGCCGCATTGATCACAGGAATATTTTCTTTCTCCCGTATGGGTCACACTATGGGTTCTTAATAAAGTTTCACAAGCAAAGCATTTTCCACAAACTTCGCAAGTATATGGTTTCTCTCCAGTATGCGACCTCGTGTGTATCTCTAAACCTTTAGCAGTTTTTAGTTCTTTACCACAAAGAGCGCAAAGATATCTTCGCCTCTCACAGGCAATAGAGTCTGAATGACCCTTTATTTTATGTTGCTTCAACATAGATCGATATTTATACGTTTTGCCACAAATATCACATTTGTGTTGTGTTGGTGGTTGGTCCTCGGTTTGTTTTGCTATTCCTAAGTTCACATTATAATGATAAAGGTGATTATGTTCCCTGAGACTATAGAGGTCATCAAAAGTACTCCCACATGCGTTACATTGATGGAACTGCATAAATTCGTGCATGGTCGTATGTGTCAACAATAATTCTTCAGTGAGGAAGACTTCACTGCAGATTTCACAGATGTACTTCACCTCCTTGTGTAATTTTTTTTTGTGTCTTTCTACATCTGCTTTTGAGACTCCCATGAAGTCACATTGATTGCAAGGCTCTATTTTAGGTGTATGGGATTTTTTAATGTGGGCGTTCAACATGAATTGCTGAGGATACGTTTTCCCACAGCTATCACACTTGAAGGGCCTGAGAATTCCATGAACTATACGTAGGTGTGCCACTAATCTGGTGACGAAGTGGAACTTCTCCTCGCAAAATTTACAGGACTTTTCGCCACTGTCCTCGAATCTGAAACACAATTGTGAAGATTTATTCAATTTATTATATTTATATTCATTATTTATAAACTGTATAGGATTGGTTTCCGATTCATTTTATTTTGATAACGGTTTACAGTTGAGCAACTCTATGAAAAAATAATTTGTTACAAAAGAACTCATCGAAACTAAATGTCATTTCAGAAAAGGACAAAAATATATAAGTATTAAAAAATTAATTTTGTAAATCATTATAAAACTTACTTATGGTCTGAATTTTCAAGTGTTTCCTCTAACTTGACCTTGTATTCGCCAACACTTTGAAGTTCAACATGGTTCGCCCAGTTTCTGTAACAAAAGATTTGAAATTGGCAAAAATATAATTAGAAAGCATAAAATGATAAATATCTCTAATACTGCATATGCCGTGTAAGAAGAAAACAAAAACATCAGATTTCAATCTAAATTGTGAGTTTTAGCTCTATTTTGAATAAAACTTTTATATTTTTTGAATTTAATATAAAATCCAAAAACTAGAAATAAAATAAACAGAAGCTCAATTTTATAAAAATTCATATTATTACATACATGCATATGGAAGATTTCAAAAACTTCAGAATTAAGTATACCCTATTCTGCAAGAACTAAATAATAATCTTAAAAGATACAATAATTATTATGAATGTAAAAATAAAAAAAGGAGGAAATTAAAAGTAAAAAAAATACACTATTTTGTATGTAAATCGCATAATTTAATATCATCTTAAATTAATTCTTTTTAGATAATCATGTTCGACGATTTGATTTCTAATTTAGACTGAATCCATAGAAAAATCTTATTTAATATTTTCACTTATTCTAATATCATCTTCACTCTTTGACTCTTTTTTTCTCATTAACAACTGGTGGTCCCGTGATGAAATTTGCAGGACTTGTAAAGCACATTTGCGAATTCCTTTCCTTCAAGTTTCATCTTGGGACCACCAGCGGTTAATAAGAAAAAAAATATAAAATAAAACGTAAAATTAATTTAACTACTGGCATATTCTTAAATTTGTTTAAAAAAGTTTAGTATTAACATGAGTTTGTTTGTGTCTTTTCAGAAGCGAACTGGAGACGAAATCCTTTCCACAATCCGAACAACGATAAGGCCTTTCTCCAGTATGATATCTCAGATGAAGAACAAGTGTAGATTTTTGAGAAAAAGCTTTACCACACTGCGAACAAATAAATGGCTTTTCCCCTGTGTGTATTCGCTGATGAACTTTTAAATTATCCAATTTAGCAAAACCTTTTCCACAAATATTACAAATGATCGATTTCTCTCCAGTATGTATCTTCAGATGATGAGTAAGTGCACTTCTTGAAGATAACTGCAGACCACACAAGTCGCATATCTTTGAATTCTCTGGAAAACTCTTATGTAATTTCGAATGTTGTTGAAGTAATTTTTTATTAAAAAATCTTTCCTTACAAAATTGACATTTATATTTATAGCTTCTCGTCCTTGTTCTTGTCGTTTCAGGATGATGAATTTGGATATGAGATACTAGATTTTTCTTATATGGGTATGACTTGTCGCAGCATTTACATTGATATGGTTTTAGACCAGCATGCACATTTTCATGTTCTATGAGTTCTTTTTTCTGTTGAAATCCTTTTCTGCATATCTCACAAAAGAAAAAATAGTCTTTCGAGTGCCTTCGTTGATGATATTCAAGATTCGTTTTCTGGTAACAAGCATAATCGCAAATATCACAAGTGTATCTTTTTACACCTGTATGAAGCAATTTGTGTCGAGCAATATTCATTGGGCTTCGAAAAGCTTTACCACACTCGTCGCATTTGAAACCTTGATTGATTCCGTGGGAATTTTTTAAGTGTTCAACTAATTTCCATACGTGACGAAATGTCATATTACATTTTCTACAGTCGTGTAAGGCTCGACGACTGCCTATTTTCTGGCTGCTGCAAAACCTAAAACAAAGGATGTAATAAATTTTAGAATGAGACACACATACTTATATATTTATACGGCATGCTTTATTATATGAAATTTTAAAATATTTTTTTATTTATAAACGTTGAATCAGTAACTTTTCTTGAGGATTGTGTAATACATTTATAGTTGAAATATTAATCAACTGTAACATAAAAAAATGAATAAATAATTTATGAAACGTATCGTTTCAATAAAATGAATCCAAGAAATTATAACATAGTTTCAATAATAAAAAGATTCAATTTCTTTTTGTATACATTGATTTAAATCTAAAATTACAATTCTTACTATTAATGAAAAAAAATAAAATAAAAAAATAACAGTTTTTCATAATCTTACTATACTTACCACGGTAAATGTGACTCTACTCCACAATAATTTATTAATATCCAAGATTCAGTTGCTTTCTATTGATACTTAAAAAAATATTCAAGCTAAATTTAAAAGAATTGTAAATTTATGTTAAGAAATATTTAATCTGGTAGTTTAGAACTATCAACTTAGTAGTTTATTTGAAAAGTAATAAGAATCTTTTAACTATCCCAACAAAAATTATTCCTTATAAAGTTATAAAATGGACAATAATTTTCATGGAATTAAATTTATTTTTGAATGCAATGTATCAACAATAAACATTCATTCATATGAACGTGGAAAAAATACATGAGCAGAATAAGAAATAATAGGAATTTTTTACTTAGACCGAACGTCCTTTACAATATAATCTGCCTTATTTCATTAATAATAATTATACATAATAGTTATGTAATATTCACTATATTCAGGGTATTACGTCAACTTTAAAAGTTCCTTTATAACTTCCCATTTAATATTAAATATTATGTTTGGAAAATTATATCTCCATAACACTGTGCGTTACTTACAAGCAATATTATTAAATTTTAAAGAAAAATAATCGACTAGCGATTTAGACCTACAAATCATATACAATTATACAATTGCTGGTCAATTAAAATGTTCAGCTGAAAGACCCCTAGTCTTAACTTTTTCCCTCAAAAGTTAATTTTTAACTTGTTTTATTACTTGACGCAAATATTTTCTGAACAGTGGGTAGAAAAATGTCGCTGAATTTAAAATAGTTGTAATTAAGATTCAGATTTTTTTAATTGTTTAAACAAATTATGTAACTCCTACTACTTTAATCAAGGCTTAGTTAACATGTGAACATTTGAACAGAACAAAAAATGAAAGCAGAATATTCAGTCCTTTTGTAGAATCTTCTAACTTCCCAATATTAAAAATCTTGTTATTTTAAACGAAACATTAAATAAGAACAATAAAAGAAACCAAAACTGATCAAATTAAATAATAATCGTAGGTGTCCTTCAATAAGAATATAAACAGATCCAGAGTAAACCCTTTTTACATTTTTTTTAGAAAATTAGCTTAGATCAGTTGAATTCACTTTGGTACAACTTGCATTGAAATCCGATAATTCACTGAAATTTGTTGAAATTATTAAATTAATTCATTATTCAATTTGATCAGTACAAGTTCATGGACCTAAATACAGGTGTCGAAGGTCCATTCTTCATCCGAATCACTATTCTTTCTCTTTCTTTTCTTTTCCTTTTTTTCCTTTTTATTTTTACCCTTCGCTTTTCCCTTCGACCCTCTCTTCTCATTATTTTTCTTTTCCTTCGTTCCTTTCTCCTCATTATCTTCATTTTCCTTTGTTCCTTTCTCCTCATTATCTTCATTTTCCTTCGTTCCTTTCTCCTCGTTATCTTCATTTTCCTTCGTTCCTTTCTCCTCGTTATCTTCATTTTCCTTCGTTCCTTTTTCCTCGTTATCTGCCTTCTCATTCGTTCCTTTCTCCTTATTATCTTCCTTTTCCCTCGTTCCTTTCTCCTCATTATCTTCCTTTTCCTTCATTCCTTTTTCCTCATCATTTTCATTTTCCTTCGACCCTTCTTCCTCAACATTATCTTCCTTCTCCTTTTCTTCCTCAGCCTCTTTCTCCACCGATCTGGCTTCATTTTCACATCCTACAATATTTTGAATCCTTTGGCCCCCGTCTTGTTTCTTTCCCTGATTTTGGAAAGCATCTTCTGGAAGATCTTTCAAAATTTCATCAATGAAAAGACTCGGCAAGGGTGGCAGATCACCTGGATGTGATTTTCTATGAGCAGTAAGTCCGGGTTTTTGGGTGAAGGATCTTCCACAAATATCACAGACGTAAGGTCTCCTTCCTGAGTGCGTTAAAAGATGCTGCCTTAAAGTAGTTCTTTTAGCGAAAGCTTTACTGCAAATTGAGCATTGGTAAGGTTTCTCGCCAGTATGTTGCCTCATATGAACCTGAAGGTCAAACTTAATATTGAATGTCTTGCCACAGAGCTCGCAAACTATTTTTTCCTTATTACTATGCCACCTTACATGCCGGGCTAATGTAGACTTGGAAAAGAGGACCTTGTCACATTGTTTACAAGGATATTTAATCATCTGGTGGACACTTTCGATATGACACTGCAGTGTGTAATAATTTTTATACCCTTTACCACACCATTCACAAAGAAGATCCGCTGCTGAAGAAGTTTCATGTACTTGATTGACATGGTTACTCAAGGCTTCAGCTGTTGAGAATACCTTGTCGCATTCTTCACACGGGTTCAAGTACTCCTTACAATGATCTCTCGATTGATGAAGTTTTAGATCCCACATGCTGTTACCAAAGAAGTTACAATTCAAGCACTTGTATCCCTTTATTTTATGCGCCTCCTTCAAGTGCAATTTCAAATTTTTGTCTGAGGGGAAGTATTCTTTACAAGTCTCGCATTGAAGTTTAATCTTTTCCAAATGCTCGATGAGAGTTTCGAGCGACAAAAATTCCACTTCGCAATGGGCACATTTGTAATCGTCCAGATCATGTTCAGAGCTTAAAGAGTCATTGGAGAAGCTCATTACTTCTGGAAAATCTGAAACTTCCCGCTTTAACGGAATTGTTTGCATTTTCAACATTTTTAGCTTTTCCGAAATTGTCGGTTCTTTTGAAACTTGCTGCTGATGCGTTGAAGTTGATGGCATTGAATTTGGTTGCTTTAAAATTGTCTTCGTTAAAGGTGGTATCGTTAAAGTTGGGTTTGTTAAAGTCGGTTGCGTTAAAGTTGTTTCGACTGAAGTTGGTTTCGTTAAGGTTGGGTTTGTTAAAGTTTGTTTCGTTAAAGTCGGTCGCGTTAAAGCTGTTTCGACTGAAGTTGGTTTCATTAAAGTTGGGTTTGTTAAAGTTGGTAGCGTTGAAGTTGTATCGATTGAAGCTGGTTCTGTTTTTACAGTTGGTAGTTTTTTCGGTACTAGTTGCTTCATTGGTTGTGTCCTTAAAACTTGAAAATTTGGCTTGAAGCTTAAAACTTGCTTTGCTGTTTGCATTATTAAAGTTGCTGGTTTCGTTGAAGGTGACTTCTTTATCACAAAAAATTTCTTAACTAACTGATGTTGAAATTCAGGATTTACGGGAGTTAAATATTGTACCCCAGTGGAACTTTTCGTCAAGATAAACTTTTCGCCTGTGTTGTTAGAAAAGTTTGATTTTACTAAACGAACTAAACTTTTTTTTACGTGGGGATTTGGCACCATTACGGAATTTTGTGATATCACTGGATCTTCTAATTCTGCTTGTGATTTTACACGTAAAAGATTTTTTGGCGTAGATTCATTCTCCGTGAGATTATTTTCAGTCTTTACAAAAGTAAAACAACTTTCCGAAGAATTATTTTGAGTCGTGGTCCTTGTTTCTTTTTTCTTTTTTCCATGGCACTTTTTGTGATTTAGCCTTTTTCGTTGGCCCCGCCTTCTCCTTTTTCGAAGTGGAGGAGCTGGTTTCTTCTTGACTTCTCCACTGTTCAGAGTAGAGGGAGAATCCAAGGGATCTTGTAGTATTATCCTAAAACAGAAAATGAGTGTCAGGATTAATTGAATTTGCTTATTATTCAAAAAATCGCTCATGTTTAATACTTACTTGAATTCTAATATGAATTCGTTGTGTTAAAAAAAAAGGTTTATACTCTCATGACTAATTTAGGGGAAATAAGGGGCGAATACATTTTTTAAGTATATTAAGTAAGCAATCGCAATAAAAAGAAGTTTTAGAGCTTATTAGAATTTAGGAAATAATACAATCACTGGTTAAAAAAGTAATATTTTCTTTATTCGAAATACTGGATAAATATAAAAAGGTCCCATTTTCATATTAAAAAAAAATAATATTTTTGGCGTTAAGGACGATTTTTTAATATCATTTACAAACATCGCATTAAAATTGAAATTTAATTTAAGTATAAGTTTAAATGGAAGTAAAATCCCAAGACGATGGAATTAAACTTTGTGAAGAAGAAATTCTTTCGTTTTTATCAGCTTCCTTTCATCCGAAATGTCCAAATGTCCCTTGGTATTAAAGAAATAAAAAATCATTGATGATGGATCTAAAAAAAGAGATTTAATATAATTAGTAAAATAAAATAAGATAAAAGAGAGAAAGTGACAGTATTATTTACTTACTTTGTTCGTCTCACCTAAATATTTTATAATAATAATAATAATAATAATAATAATAATAATCATTAATAATAATAATAATAATAATAATAATAATAATTTATGTTCTGAAACGAAAATATCATATAGAAAAATCATCTTTATTTTCTTTTTCTATAATACAATTATGACAGAAGAAATTTCTACTTATCATTAACAAACACTCTTTTTTCCCTTAAAAATAAAAATAATTGACATTTAAGCTTCAATTTTAATCCTTCAGAACTATTTAGTTGTCTGTGCAAAATTTTTTCGCAAAGTAGAAAGCAATTCTTTTGCAAATATTCTCTATGAGGAAACAAAAATAATTTTTTTTTTATATACTCTCATAAACATAATGTTCTTATTTCAGAAATATATGATAAAATAAATATAACTCTCAGGTTCTTTTAAGATAATTCTTATTCTTTTAATATTAGATTTTTTTTCGCATCAAATTTTATCTGACTTGTCTTTAAACTATCTTTTAAATTTCTTCCTTAATTTGTTCTGTTTCACTTCTCTTTGAACTTAGACCTTCATCATGAATCTTCCTCTTATTATCCTTTTTCTTTTTACCCTTTCCCTCTCTGTAATGTTTAAATTCCAACATCTGAGTAAATTTATCCACAATATGAGCTACAGATGTAGGTGGCATCGGGGGAAGTGGTCCAGGATGGCTCTTTCTATGAAAGGTGAGATTAGATTTCTGAATATAGGTGTCTCCACAGATATCACAAACATAAGGACGTGTTCCTGTATGCAAGAGTAAATGTTGATTCATTGCTTGTTTAGTCGTAAAAGGCCTATTACAAGCGGGACAAGGAAAAGGTCTCAAATCATGATAGATTCTCATATGAGACCTTACTTTCGCAGTGTCTGCAAAAGCTTTCTTGCAGAAAAGGCAATTATACCTTTTTCTGTGCGTACTACGTGTGTGGGTATCAAGAATATATTTTTTCTCGAAAATTTGGCCACACTTTTTGCACTTAAAACCATATTTCTTGCACTTGGTACCCTTGTGGATATTTAATCTTTCTTTTTTGTCGAAGCCTTTGCCACACTTTTTGCACTCAAAGGCAGGTTTCGTGTGCCGATTTTTTATATGACGAGTCAAATAAAAATTGCTGCATTTAGCTCCGCAAATGTAACATTCTACAGTTGCAGCTTGGGTATGACAACGTTTCATATGTTCCCGCACACCTCTTTTATATTTAAAAATCTTTTGACACAGTTCACACGGAAAAATTGTCTGCTTTTCATCAACTAAAACACATTCAAGAGGAAGAGGTGGACAATCAGCGATCGGAGTGCTCTCATTGTGTGAGTTATCAGTTGAATTGTAGAACGCAGCTTGATTTCTTTCGTACATGTCTAAATTGTTTTCTTCATTCTTCAGGGAATTGTTTCCTTGATCTGATACAGGGTTGACTAAATTTGCCTCTTCCATTAGTTTATCTTCGTCTTCACTCTCTCTATCTAGCCGTTCTTCCTTACATTCGATATTAAATTCGATGTTTTCAGCAGAAGTCTTTCCAATTGTCCAATTGCAGGCAATCGTGAAACTAAAACAAAATAGAACTGTGTTAGTAAAAATAATTTTTTGTACAAACCTGATCTAGTTAAAAATTCGTAAGAGAATTTTCTTATATAAAGATTTTTACAAAGTTATACGTATAGTTGATATGCAGTAGAATATTTGAATACTTCAAGTAATAAATACCACAATATAATGAAATGAATTATTTATTTGGTTGTACTATGACAATACACATTTATTTGTCACCCACTTGACTTACGCCGATGAAAACTTGATTTTTATTGGTTGAAGCTTTAACATATAAAAAGGATGACTTTAATAAAGATAAATAATTCTTAAATCTTAATTTCTACACTGGTTTTCTCACAGTTTTTCTAACTACCTGTTTCCATTTTATTATCAAGGACAATTTCAAACTTATCATTATTTTGCCTAACAATGTATCTTGGTGTTTCCAATGAGACATTAATGTACGTTGGAGCCACACTAGCATCGACATCTTCTTGCAACTTTTGCAGGTGTTGATGTAAATTAGAATCTACGTCATAGCCAACGCCACAAACGAGGCATACTCGATTTTTTAAAAAACGGCTATATTTTGAACGGGTACTTTTTGTTGAGGGAAATTTAAATGGAATAGGAGGAATCGTAGACACTATCGAACGACTAATAATTGGTATAATTGGATGCAATGGAGGCGTAGGAGGATACTCAAGACCAGCTATTTTAGGTGCAATTGATATGAAATTATTGCCTTTCTTCTTGATTTTTTTTTCTGATGAAAGTTTCTTGGAATGTTTCTCGGCTTTATGCAATCGAAGTTTTAATTGCGAGCTAAAGTAATACTTGC
The DNA here is from genome assembly GCA_904066015.1 of Synergus gifuensis. Taxonomy (NCBI): domain Eukaryota; kingdom Metazoa; phylum Arthropoda; class Insecta; order Hymenoptera; family Cynipidae; genus Synergus; species Synergus gifuensis. The sequence continues at coordinate 4,106,599 of CAJFCO010000046.1, read as the reverse complement.
AAATTCCACAATGATAATAAGTTTTCATGTGATTATTTTCCATATGATCCCACATGCCATGATTGGTGCTTTTAAATCTACAAATTTTACAAGTTAAGGGAATATTACTTTCACCAGTGATGCTTACGTGTCTAGCCCTCATGTGGAACCACATAATACGAGAATTCCCATATTCCTTGGCTTTAAAATCACATGCACCACAAATGTATGGTAATTTTCTATGAACTCGTTTTATGTGTTCTCTTAAAAGATCATAAGATTTATACCATTTGTCACAATCTTTACAAGTATAATCTTGCTGGAGATTATGAGATTGTTTGATGTGACTTTCTGTAATCTCTTTGTCAGAATTTGTGAACTCACAGTGCTCACATAAATATAATGGTCGAGGCGGCCCTTTGACGTTATTTGGAATCGGTCCACTTGGGTTTTCTGATTTAATCGATGAGACACTACTTGGAAATTCGTTAGCTGCTTTGCAATTAGGCCGAGGAATAAATAAAGGGTCTCCTGATGTTTGGCTGAAACAAATAGAACAAAAACGGTTAGTAAGAATTTGGTAACTTACTTTAGTAAAAAAAAGCAATTCGTTAAAAATTTGTGCTTTGGAATATTCTTAATAAGTATTCCATCTATGCTTAAAAAAAACATAACAAGGTTTATCTTAGATAAATATAAAATATCTGTTATCTCATTTTAACGTTGAGATTCAAACATTTCAAATTAAAAAAAATGTATTGCAAATACAAAGTACAAGAATTTATCTATATAGAAATAGTGAAAGAAAATACTTCTGTGATTTATTCGTACTAAGTATTTATGAAGAAACAAGAATTAATAGGTTTTGACTCCTTTGTCGCTTTAGAACAATATTCGTTTTGAAAAAGAAGCAGAAAAAGATCCCACAAATTTTTTATATGAACAAGAAACGTCAAGATTAATAGAATAATTAAAAATCTTATATGTGTGAATGAAAGCCTGCCTAGTTTTTATTCGTCCTGAATTTTTTCCTTTGTCGCTAACTCTTTTGTAAAATCTGTAACAATTTTTTTAACAAACACTATAGGCAGTGGAGGCAAAAGGATTTTAAATACATACCTTGACGTTTTGTTTTTGCATTCCAATTCTATGTATATTCTAGCGCAAAAATATGTGTAAGTTAGAAAAAAGTCTTTGTTTGCTCTAAGATGGCATGAAACATCTACAAAAATATTTTAAAAAATAAAAATATAAAAATATTAGGTAAAATAATTTAGGAAAAAAAGCATACACACAATTTCTAAATGTTTATTTAAGTTTTAAACTCTTCGACAACTTATTTCTCCTTAAGATTATATTTACACCTTTAAAATTGTAAATTTCTTTCATATATTGTTGCCCTGACTAGTAAAAAAAAGTAAAGAAACCAGTAATTTTATAAGCTTTCGAATTATTATTTTGGGGAAATTACTTTAAAAACGAAAGCAGAATTTAGAAACATAATCTTGAGTAAATAAATAAGAAAAGTTAAATATTCTATATAAAATTATGTTCAAAAAATGTCAGTTTGATAAAATTAGCATTCCTCCGTTCTCAACATCCGTTTCATGGATGTTCCTAAGCTATTATAAAACTGGACTCGATATTAAAATAAAACTTCTTTTTCTGTACAAAATATACTTCTAAACAGCTGTACTTTCTGAACTAATCGTCGACCTCGTACTTAAAAATTTTTCAATAAATTCCTGGACTACTTTTCGAACAGAAACAACAGGTAATAGTGGAAGAGGACCAGTATGTTTCTTTCTGTGAAAAATAAGTCCCGACTTTTGGGTAAAATCTTTTCCACAAACGGTACACGAGTACATTTTTCTATTCATGTGAGTCAGTACATGTTGCTCATATGCAGTATGTCTGGAAAAAGTATTATTACAAACAACACATTCGTATGGTCTCTCTCCAGTATGAATTTTCATGTGTTTAATTAAAGTTTGCTTTTGTTTAAACTGTTTTCCACAAGTCGTACATTCATGTAGTGCCCTCGTTTGGTGCCAGATTATATGTTGATCAAGATTCTCTTGAGTGGTCATAGAACGGTGGCAAAGTTTACATTGGTACTGAGATTTATGATGAACAAATTTCAAGTGGCTCTTCAGGGCGTGAAGACTGATACTTTGGTGACCACATATCTCACAAGTACAGGCAATTCCACTGTGAACCCGATTCATATGAGTATTGAGATCATTTTTAAGTTTGAATTGTTTCGAACAGAGTTCACAGTAATAATAACTTCCATCCATGTGTTTCCTAATAAAATGAAATTGTAACGAAGCCACAGATTTGCTTACGTAGTTGCACATCGAACACGGGAACGTCTCTGATCCATGCTTCGAAGTATAATGGTGTTTTAATTGATGCATGTACTCAAAGTGATGACTGCAGATTTCACATGAGAATTTACTTTGCGTGATGTGTAGAGCGAGATCTCGTTTCGAATTGAAACTCACATTGCAAAAATCGCAGATGTATTTCTCGAGATCATGAATGATTTTGTCTATTTCATTATCATTTTTAGATGGATTGTTGATATTTTTTGCATTGTTGTTATTAGTCTCTAGAGACTTACTGATCCTTCGTTTCACAGGCAGCAGAATGGATCCAGGTTCGATCTTGATGTAGAGTATTTCACTCTTTCTATAACAAAAAGAAAAGATTTGGTCAGTAAATTTTGTACTAGGCAAGGATTTTCTATATAATAAATCACTTACTTTGATTAAAGAGGTTTGCCTGATAACATGTTAGTTAACGAAACTTTTACTTTTTTCAATAACATAAAAATAGGACTGATTTGAAAGGTGCTTAACATCATAATCTGTTTTATTTAAAAAATATAAAGAATACATCTCATAAATTCTTTCTAATTTATATCACAGTTGTTTACTCCATTAATTATAAAATTATACAAAATTGACTGTGCTAATTATTTTTCTTTTTTTTTTTTCTCTAAAATCTCGACTTATAATTTCAACCAGATATCAAACTATGTTATCTCATTTTCTTTGAGAGATCTGTTCTTTAAAAATTCTCGATTAGGTTCGATTTCTGTATGAAACCTTGTCCTCAAGCTTATGTGTTAAAATATATTTTTTGTGAACTTATTGTGTTCTGAGAGTTTTATCAAGAATGTAGCAAGCGAAGGGTTCATCGCCATTGTGAATCATCATGAGCTTTTTCAAAACGTCAAACTACTTAAAAAAAATTCTCGATGACAGGGTTCATCGTTGTTGTTGGCAAAGAAGCTATAGGTCCAGGATAGGTTTCTTCGATGGGTTACGTTTGGTTCCACGATATTTGAAGCCATACATATGTCTTATTAGATGTCTTTTGAGGTCAGTTTTCCTTCTGAAAGTTTTGTCACACACATCACAAGTGAAGGGTTTAACGGTATCGTGAATCTTCATGTGACATTCAATCGAATATTTCGTTGCAAGTTTCTTTTTGCAAATGTCGCAAGTGTAGGACCTATCACGAACGTGAATCTCCATATGGCGTTTAATCATATATTTGGTTTGAAATTTCTTTTTGCAAATTTCACATAAGAACTGTCTCAAATTGTGTATTCTTCTAATGTGGTCCCCCAAAGAAAATTCATTTCGAAAAGTTTTATCACATAATTTACATATGACCTCTTTATCATCATGCTTGGAGCGAAAGTGTCTGGAGAGGTCAGCTTTTAGATAAAATTTTCTATCGCACGATTTACAAGCGAAATTTGCATCCTTAGTGTGATTCCTGATGTAGTGCCTTGATAAGTTTGCACTGTATTTGAAAACTTGTGTGCAAAATGCACAAACCCATTTATGAGAACTTAATCTGAGTTTGTCCGATTCTTCTTTTCGTATTTTTCTCTTGCGACTTTTTCTTTTGTGGTGCTTATTCGCATCTTCCGTAATAGGATCATTAGATTTTTTCCTAAAACAAATAGAATTAATATTAATATAAGGTGATATATGGCCATTTTTCTGTAGAAGGGGTGTGCTACTTCTTACGAAATAAATAAAAGTAGATATAGAGTATTTCACTTTTTGTGTAACAGAAAGAGAAGATTTGTTTCGTAAATTTTGAACTAGGCAAGGATTTTCGATAAAATAGGTCACTCATTTTGAAAATGAAATCTATTTAACGCCATAATCTGTTGTTTTTATTTTAAAAATATATATAATATATCTGCTAAATTCTTTTAAATTCATAACACAATTTCTAAAATCATTAAAACAATCTCAGCTTTGATTTGAGATCCTTTATATAAAACATTCTCGATGACATGATTGATCGTCGTTGTTGGCAAAGAAGCTGAAGGTTCAGGATAAGTTTTTTTTTATGGGTGACGCTCGGTTTCTGCGATTTTTGAAGCCAAACTTGTGTATCCTTAGAGGTATTTTGAGCTCACTTTTTCTTTTCAAAAAGTGAACCCAGCCCTGGATGGAAATTTCTTTTCGCAAATTTCATAAAAGAACTCCCTCGAATTGTGTTGTGCTCTAATGTGTCCCAGCAAAGTGTACTCATATCGAATAATCTTGTCACAAAATTTACATGTGACCTTTTCATAATCATGCTTGGAGCGATAGTGTCTTTTTAAGGTTTTAAAGTGTTTGTAACCTTGTTTGCACAAAACCATTTATGAGAACTTAATGTAAGTTTGTCCGATTTTTCCTTTCGTATCTTCTTCTTGCGACTTGCGACTACTTTTGAGGCTCGTATTCACATCTTTTGTAAACGGACCATTAAATTTCTTCCTAAAAACAAAAAAAAAAAAAAAAAAAGATAAAAAGAACAGATATTAATATAAGCTGGGATATGACAGAAAAGAAATATACTTCCCTCGAAATTCCTCCCTCGTTTTTTACTATTTTTCTTCAGAAAAGGTGTACTACTTCTGACGAAATAAGAATTTTGTGATTGAGAAATTATATAAAAATTATCTTGATCTGTTTGTAAAAATAACAATGAGTAGTGAACAAAATAGTAGATCATCATTTTTTGGTTTGATTTCGTGTGAAAGATATTTTGAACCAAAACTGTACAGTTTGTTTATAGTATTTATTAATTCCTTATTTACAATTCTTGCAAAAATATTTGTACATTTAACTAAAACGAAAAGAGTGATATCTGAAATATAAAGTATCGTGATGCAATGTAAATTTCAGCTCAGAAATGAAATTGAACTTGTTTTTCATTGTTACCTGAATTTTATTTAATTTGTTATGTATTTGTTAATCAGCGAAATAAAAATAATTTCATTTGCCTGCACTGTACAAATTTTACAAATTTACTTAAGAAAAAAATGACTTACAATATACTTGATCTTAAAAGTACAAATTATATATGAATCTGTCATCATTAATAATAAAGAATTCTTTCAAACAATTGTTTCTTTTACAATATTAATATTTAAAAAATATGAGGAGCTTTTCTTGATGATATTCTAATTTAAAAGATTAATAGTTGAAAATCTTGAAAAAAAACTTGAAATTAAGAAAACTTAAAATTCAGTGAGTTTTCACCGAAAAAAAATCTAAACAAATTAATTTCGAAATTATTTGTAATTGATATATGCTATAAGTCTAATTAACAATTTATTAAAGTTCAATATAAAATCAACCTCTAACAGTCCCTGCATGTAAAAAAGACTTTATACATTTGTTTCTAAAAACAAAACTAAGATCAAGGATCAATTTCAATTTCTTGATTCTCTACAATTTCTTACATATCGAGATCACCATTAAACTGTGAATCAAGAAATTGTTGATCGACGTGATACTTTTGCACGCCTTCAAACTGTTGATCATCATTAATCACTTGTTCATAAAAGACTTCCTGACCGTCTAAAAATTCTTGATCCTCAAGAATTTCTTCTCCCTGAATAATTTCTTCGCCTTGAAGAATCTCTTCATCTTGAAGACCCTCTTTTCCTTCCAGAACCTCATGTTCCTCAAGAATTTCTACCTCATCTATAAAATCTGGATCATCTTCTACTTCCTGATCATCTTCGTTGGCTACAGTACTATGTTCTTCTGTGAACTCTTTAACCAGGTCTGCAATCGGCATGACTGGTAGAGGAGGATGATTTCCAGGATGTATTTTCCGATGACAAATTAACCCGGGCTTTTGACTAAAACCTTTGCCACAAATATCACAGGTGAAAAATTTCTTTCCTGTGTGTATAAGCAAGTGTTGTCTCAGCTGGGATCTGCGAGCAAAATTTTTAGGACATATCATACAAGAGTGTGGTTTGTTTCCGGTATGCACAGCCATGTGTCTTTTAAAGGAATCCTTTTTCGTGAAGCTTTTTCCACACAGAGCACAGATTATTTTTTCTCTTTTTTCGTGCTGCATGACCAAATGTTGATCTAGATTTTCCTGCGTAACCATTCGCCTATGACAAAGGTGGCATTCGAACTTTGGTTTATAGTGTGCCCATTTCTGATGTACATAGAGGGATCCAGTATTCTGACACATCTTTCCACAAACATCACAACTTATAGGCTTCTCTTTGTGATGGAATCTGACGTGATTTGTAAGGTCTCCTTTGACCTTGAACTGTTTTTCACAAAACTTGCACTGATGTTCAAACTTGTCGGTGTGTTTCCGAATAAAATGGGATTGTAACGAGTGTTTCGAACTGCAAACAAACCCACAAGCAGCGCAAGGGAAAAAGAGGCTATTGGGTATTTTTGTTGTCCAGGTCTCGTGTCTTCTTTCCAAATGGTTTGCGAATGAATTTTTCTTAAAAGTCTGATAATCGCAGACTGAACAGATGTAAGCCCCGTTTTCTTGAATACAGACCCTCTTTTTGTGGGTCCATGCCACATGTTTCCTGAAAGCTAAGTTGGATTCAAAAGTTTCGGAACATGCCTTGCACTTCAAGACGCTTGAAGAAAAGCTCTCGATTTCTTGGGGAGATTTTGGCAAATTGTTTACTTTTAATACTGAAGATCCATTCTCTTGTAAAATGGAGTCGCAAAGTTCCTCCTCTTCATTGTCAAGATATTCTATATCATTTTCTAATTCATTTCCAGATTCCTGTTGAAATGAATTCGAGTCTAAGAGATTCTCTGTACGTTTCTCGATAGTCACCATTCTTCCATCTACCTTCATCTGATATACAAAAGCATCGCCTCCTTCGTTTTCTTTGTTTGAATCATTTTTGATGGGCTTTATATTCCCTAGTTCAATATATTCTACTGTTTCTGCTGATTCTAGTTCTTCACTATTGTAATCCACTTCCTGTTCGTTGTTTGAGCAATTATCAGATACTTCAAAGATAGGTTCAGATTTAACCAAGTGTTTAACATAATCACTTGTTCCTTTGTCTTCTTGGGTCTCTAGATATTCAGGTATCATAACTTCTTCCAAAGGGTTCTCGTTTTCAGGTATGAAGGCATAATATGGCTTATCATCAAACTCCAAAATCTGCCACTTTCGCATCATTACGGATTCTTTGCCAAAGAAAAATATCCCTCGGTTATCATCCATTACTCTGAGCAATCTGAAACATCAGTAGTTAAATTATTTACATTTACAAAAAAAATGTGGATTCGTGTAGAATTTTATTAAATTTGTATTATGTGGATAATAAATATGTAATGAAAATATTTTTAAGGGTTAATTTGAATGATTATTAAATACAATTATATTATGTGAAAAACGATGTTGTTAAATAGCGTGTAAAACAATTATGTGTGATGTTGTTATTGTTGATCTACTATTCGACACTATTCGTTTATTCGATTTCATTCAAGGTTTCTTTTAATTTAATTTTTAACCCTGTTTCATATTTAAATTTAGATTAATTGGATAAATCGTTTTATTAGCATCTTTTGCTAGAATTACAGTTCTTTTCAATAAAATTTGCTGCAAATTCATAAAGAGCTGTAATGAAAAAAAAAATTAATATTAAATTAAAATTTGGAAAACGCAGAAAATGGTTTTGGAACAAAAATTTATTTATAACTATTAATAGTTATAATATGGTTTATCTTACAATATTAGGTACAATCTAATCTTTAAAATCGAACAATGTAGTCATTAATTTTTTTGTTTAACTCTCAACGACAAAATTGAATAAAAAAATAGCAAGAGTACAAGATATACAGGTCTTAAAATATAAATATTTATCATAGTTCATTCTCCCTTTCGGTTCGGGAATCTCTTCTTGATCCTTTAATAGCATTAGTCTGTTGGGAAACTTTATTATAACAAACTTCGGCTTCTTAGAAATATCAAAATTCATTAGTCCATCGTTGCAAAATGCCCTAAAACAGGAAATATAAGAAATTTATTAAAGTTCGATAACTCAGATAGATTTATTGAAAATTACTTAGATGAAATATTAAACCAAAATAGACGCCAATAAATTAGTTTAAGTCTCTCTGGCTTGTTTTTCATTGAAATCAAAGAGGTAGGTTTAGTTGACTAAGTTTGTTTACTTCTAGAACTGGAAAACCTTTATAATCAACACTTATAATCAATGTTGATTCAAATTCCAAGAGACGACCTGCAAAAAGAAATATTATGATGTTAGTACGTTTATATTTATGTCAATATGTATTAAGAAATTTTACTTACCTAAAATATGAATATTCCATCTTCTCTGCTTAATAAAATAATATATTATATTTTGAATAATAATAAATTTATAAAATAAATTAATAGAGTTAACATAAATGGAATTATTTTATTCAAAGAAGAACATAAATATACATTTTAATACAAAACAGTATGTTTTTAAAGCTCATTAATTTATTATATATTTCTTTGTCCCTATCTTTATTTTTCATCTTATTACGATCAAGTAATAGAGTATTCACTATGAAATTGGGTCAATAATAATTATTAAAAAATCTATTTCTGGATGAACTCACTAAGAACATCATCCAATCGAATAATAGGAAGCGGAGGATGCTCACCAGGATGCAGTTTTCTGTGGCTAATTAAACTAGGTTTGTGCTTAAATGGTTTCCCACAAATATCACACACAAAAAGTCGTTTACCTGTATGAGTTAGTAGATGCTTTCTCAATCTAGACTGTGAAGGGAACAATTTCCCACAAACCTGACAAGAAAACGTCTTTTCTTCATGATGTACACAACGTAAATGACTTTGAAGAGTAAATTTAGTCGCAAATGTATTCCCGCATTCAGCACAAGTTAATCTGTCCTTCTTTTCATGGTTGAACATGTGTTGATCGAGATTTTCTTGAGAAGCGAAGCATTTGTTGCAAACGGAACACAAGAATTTGGTTTTGAAATGATTGTATTTTTGGTGGACATAAAGAGAATGTTTATTTTTGCATGTCTTTCCGCAAACCTCGCATACCACAGGTGGTTCTAGATGACGAAGCCTCGTATGAGTTGTAAGATCTCCTTGGACTTTGAAGTTTTTGCCACACCATTTACAAGAAAATTTAAACTGATGCGTATGTTTACGAAGATGATGGATTTTGAGAGTGCTTCTGCGCAAAACTTTGATGCCGCAAATTTTACAATAAAACTCACCTGCATCCTTCTGAACTGGAACTTTTTGTTTTTCATGACCACGTTTTATGTGTGCACATAGAACTTTCCGGGTCTTAAATTCTTTTCCACAGTCTGCACATCTATAGTTAAATTCTCCACTGTGTTTACTAGTTATATGCAACTGTAAAGATTCCTTGCGTGTACAGATCTTACCACAAACTTCACAAATAAATAATCCTTTTCTGTTAGGACTTTGCTTTATTGTAATAGAGGAAGGAGTCTCTGTCGAATACTGTTCCACTTCTTCAACCTGTTGAACTGGATCTTTTTGTTGCCCTTTTCCCGAATTTCGTTGGGTTCTTGCTGGAATTTCTTCTGAATGAAAGCACTTTTGGTGTCTGTGGAGATCTTTAAGAAGCTTAAACGGTTTACCGCAGAGTTCACAGGTAAATTTAAATTCCGTTGTGTGCATACGAATATGATGGACCTTCAAACCATAAACTCTGCCAAATTTCTTATGACAGATGGTACAAGGCAACTGTAAGTTTTTATGTATTTGTTTTCTTTTCTTTGGAGGTGAATCTTCGATTACAGTAGATGAAGAAGTTGCTGAATTATGTTCTTTTTGTTGAGTTTCTAGTGAGTGTTTTTCAATTTCTTGATCGTCTTCTTCTTTAACTTTTGTAGTTTCTTGCTGAGCTTCTGTAGACTCTTGCTTAATTTTTTCAGATTCTAGTTGCCTTTTTCCACAATTTCGTTTAGCTTCTATTGAGATTGAGCCTGGGTGAGATCGCTTCATGTGACTGGTGAGGTCTTCAGCAATCTTAAACTGTTTACAGCATTTTCCACAGCGATATTTATATTCCCATGTGTGTACACGCATATTATGAAGCTTCAGACTATAACGTCTGGCGAACCTTTTATCACAAATTTTGCAAGTCCGGTCGCTCTCATCTAAATCCTTATATCTTATTCTTGTTTTTTTTTTCGATCGTGAATCTTGACTGTTTTCAGAAGATTGTAGACTTTCTGTCAAATTTTTTTTCTGATGATATTGCCTTTTGTGACGATTGAGATAGTGAAATAACTTAAATTTTTCACCACATTCTTCGCAGGAATAACGATGAATATTTGAGTGTAAACGAATGTAATGAATCTTCAAGGCCTCCTTGCGTTTGAATAATTTATCGCAAGCTTTACACTTAAACATACCTGATGTCACTACGCCTATATTTTCAATAGAGAGAGGGTCGGGTTTTTTAATCGTCATTTCTGTTGTCACTTCGTTTTGCAGAGATTGATTTCTTTCAACGAGGCTATGAGTTTTACCAGTTGTAGAAGACTCAGAAGTATTTTCGAAGAATGATTCTATTCCAATATGAATTCCATTATAAAGAGGTTGTTCCGAATTATTGAGTGAGAGTGGATCCGATTCCTCAACAGTTTCACTCGTAGTGCTTATTACCACTTTTGAAGAATCTTTGAATTCACTAAGATTCATAACTGCATAAGTTGGGAACATCTTTGATGTCGGAACAAAAGTACGAACAATCTTTAATTTTTTTTTAGGTGTCTGAGAAACATTCGTTGATTGTTTTGCCAAATTTGAGTATTGGATTGTATTTTCTAGTGTTGGAAACAGCTTCGACGTTGGAACTAAAGTAGAAACGACGTTATATCTAGTTTTAGACGCTTGAGTGGTTCTGAGAGGCTGTTCGAGATTTTCCTGCAGTCTGAGAAGAGATGTTGGCCTTTGCTTTGCTCTTGGACATTTCCTAAAACATGAAATATGAGCATGTCATTAGCGATATTTTATTCAAATTATATCCTAATAAATATTACTTACACCAGACATGAAATTATTTTGAATAACGCCAGTTGTAAAGTTACAAATATAACATGTGTAAGAATTTCTACACGAGGCAATTTTATAAGATATATAACTTTATTTAATTTAATATGATTACAGCAGGCAAACTTATCAAGGTCTATTCATATTTACTAGTGCCTCTTCTCAATTTAAAGTTTATTCGTCTTATTTTAAAAACAATCCAAAATTGTTCTTCGGGAAGTTGAAATCTCTTATTGGGAAATTAAATAATAGAAATAGAAACATGTTATTAGAGTAGTCCTTTTTCGAGCTATTGCTTACCATATTCCTTACACCTGACATGAAATGACTCTGGAAATAAGCAATGTTGCAATATTAAGCTTAAGTTATTACGGGAGAAGTTGTAAGAAAGCATAGTCCTAAAGAGAAAAGAATGTGAAAATTATATGAGTAGAAATTATGTTTATTTGATGACAATCATATATACATCCACGAAACTTAATTTCAACTTAATATAGTGAATATTTCGTCAATTTACTTTAAAGAGCGTTTTCAATCTAAAGTGGTAACGCTAGATCTTTTTCAAAGTAGAAATACTTTTTGAAAATCATATGAACGAATTAGTAAAAACACAAAAAAAAATAAAAAAAAATAAAATAAAAATAAAATAAAATAAAAAATAAATAAATAAAATAAAAAAAATAAATCGTTACATAATGGATGCCAGATGATTTTTTTAAACTGAATAATGTATTTAAATATGTATATAAATATGTATATAAATAATGCTTATTCATATAAAAATTACTTGTTCAAAAATTCCTTAAGAACTTGATCTAATCGAATTATCGGTAAAGGAGGATGTTCACCAGGATGACTTTTTCTGTGACTCAAAAGTCCCGGTTTTTGTGCAAATTCTTTTCCACATTCACAACGGTATATACGTTTACCTGTGTGTAGAAGCAGATGTTGTCTCAAATGATACGTTTGACCAAAAGCTTTACTACAAACTGGGCAAATGTATGCTTTATTATTAGTATGAACATTGTTAAAATGTCTTCGAAGATTGACTCTTTTATTAAACGTTTTTCCGCATTCCTCACAAACCAAAATGGGTCTTTGTCCGTGCATTACTGCAATGTGATGATCAAGATTTTCTTGAGTAACCAAACATCGCTTACAAGTCTGGCACTCAAATCTTGCTTTATAGTGAGCGTATTTCTGATGAACATAGAGAGAAAGACTGTTTTTGTAAGTTTTACCACATACATCGCAGACTGTAGGTGGTTCTAAGTGATGTAGTCGTATGTGAGTTACAAGGTCACCTTTGAGTTTAAACTGTTTACCACATGTGTCACAAGAAAAATTGTACCCTTCAGTGTGTTTTCTTATAAAATGAGCCTGAAGTATTTCTTTTTTCGCAAATACTGTTCCACAGACTGAGCAAATGAATTCAACCTTCTCTTTAGCAGTATTTTCTGAATTGTTTTCTCCAGATGTCTCATTAGATGCTTTCTTCTTTCTTCTTTGCTTCGGCGGTTGATTTAAGTCTTTGTTTTTAGTTTTAGGTGCTTTTGGTACTTTCGGTTTTTTTGGTGCTCTTGGTACTTTGGATCTTGGTTTTGAAGCTTGTTTCTCCGTCTGGACAACTTTTTTTCGAACAGAAGAAGTTTTAGGTGATGAGGAAGTTGCTTTCTCTTGGATGGTGTCTCTCTTTAGGGCATCTATGAAGTTAATACTCGACAATGATATGAAAACATCCTTTCTTACTTGCAATCTAGATCTTGGCTTCATAGGAACCCCTTTTGGTCGCATGGTCGATCTAAAACAAGAAATAGTTGCATATTATTAGGGATTTAAGTTTCTCATTCTAAAATGAAATTTACTTACATTAAGGGACAGACTTAATGGATTTTTTTTATGAAAAAGGTCTTTCCAAATATATAGGAAAGAATATTCTTTATTTTACGAAATTTATCACATAATTTCACAATACATGAATCTTTAATTGTGCACATTAAAGTTAATTGTCTGAATTGTTTTTCGTTGAAACTTGTTTTGCTGTTTCTCATTTTCTCTAGAGTACTAAAAAAACAAAAAGTGTACACTTTACAATATTACGATGTTGCAATCTTGATTTGCACATACCCACATATTTACAATCTTTTATTAACATACTCTAATTTTACTTTTTATTAAAGAAAAATATTTTTTTAAAGAAGTTGTGTTTTCTTAAAAATTAAAGACAGTTCGCTTTATTTATTTTTTAATAATTATCGTAAAATCTGGAACTTTACGCTCATTTGCTTCTTCTGATTCATCAGCCAATCTGAAATAAAATTAATTTATTAATATATTACGAATTTGAGAAGCAGCTCTTAAAAACCAAATAATACTTACTTTTCAAAATTTTTAGGCAGGTGATAATTAAATCTGAGACAGAAATATTTATCGTGCACACTTAATTTCTAGAAAAATAATAAACTTTCTTAAAACAATGATTTTCAATTGTCGATCCAAATAAACAAACAGCCGGAATTGTATCAATCTAATTTATTATGTTAATTACATAAATGTGACTTCATCATCATTCTCAATAAATGTAAAATAAGGACAAAATGTGAAATAGACTCAAATCGACAAATATATTGAAAAGTAATATACAAAGAAATAATGGACACAAAGTCATTCACAGAATCTACTGAAAGAAGACTTACTTAGTTTCTAATTATATGTACTCAAAATAATTTGTCGTATAGCTTCAACTGGTGATAATGAAATTTGAGATGATAAACGATTTAAAAATACCTGCTTACAAAAACCGGTGATTTTAAAAATTTGAAATTTGAAATTCAAAATCTCGTGTCCTTAGCTTCAAACTTATTATAAGCTATATCAAATTAAAGAATCAGCAAATGGAATAAATTGCATAAAACGAAAGAGTAAATCCACCATTATCATTTCACAAAAGCTTGCTGAAAATATGAATACACCTCGTCTTATGTACAGGATCAATTTTACAGTCTATACACAACTCGATCACTCTTTCTTCATAAAGTCATTAAGAATATGTTCAATATGCACTACTGGTAGGGGAGGATGTACACCAGGATGAGATTTCCGATGAGAAATCAATCCAGGTTTCTGAACGAAGGCCTTGGGACATTGATCGCATTTGTAAGGACGTTTACCGGTATGAATCAGAAGATGTTGTCTATACGAAGTCCTGCGGGCAAAAGCTTTACCACAAATATGACAATCAAAAGGCCTATCTCCAGTGTGTGTCATCATATGTTGCTTTAGCCTGTGGTTCTCCGAGAAAGCTTTTCCACACTCCTCACAAACAAAGCTTTCTCGTCTCTCATGCTGGAGCAAAATGTGCTGGTCCAAATTTTCTTGTGTAACCATTCGTCTGTGGCAAATTTCACACTCAAATTTGGGTTTATAGTGAGCCCACTTTTGATGCACGTAGAGGCTATTACTATTTGAACAGGTTTTCCCACATACATCACAGACTATTGGGCCTTCCTTGTGCTTAAATCTTACATGCAATCTCATGTCGCCCTTGACTTTGAACTTTTTACCACAATAGTCGCACTCATACTTGTATTCCAAAGCGTGCCTTCGCTCAAGATGTTCCTTTAGTCTTCTTTTATTCTGACACTTAAAATCACAAGCATCACAAGACAATTCTAAGTCATGTAAAGTAATTCTTTTACTACTGAATTTAACAACAGGTTTGCGTCTCATATGCTTCCTACTGACGTGAGACTTTAAAGTAGACTTATTAGTACTTTTGTAAGTGCAATAAGAGCAGTTGTAAGTTAAATTCTCCAGCTTTTCCTCGTCGACTCCCTCCTCTTTATGTTCAGTTTCCACGTGAACTTTGAACGATCTGAGATTTTTACACACTTTGTAACAAATTTTACATTTAAAGCGTTGTGATTGCTCGTGCAACGAGCTCATGTGTTTATTGTATTCTTCCAGGTGTATAAAATATAAGTTACACTTGAGACAGACGTAGAATTTTGTACCTTCGCTGTCTAGACATGTTATCTCTTCTGGCAGATCAATCGTAGAAATTTCTTCACTTTTCAGTTCAACTTTGTACAAATCTTCTGGAGAATACATTTCTTTTGTAATAACTTCATTTTCTTTTGTAATTACATCAGTTTCATCTTCTTCTTCTTCTTCCTGCATTATTACAACTTCATCGTAGTCTAAATCCAAATGATTTTCACTTCCTACTTCGTAGTCTTCGTCATGGTCTACTTCATTCTCTGTTTCAATCTCTATTTCTTGTTTTAACGTTTTTTCTACTACATTATCTCCTGAGTTATTTGGTTCATTCTCTATTACATTTTCGACGTAAGTTTCCCTGATATTGTCTGGATTTTCATCATCATTTTCATAATTTTCTTCATCGCTTTCTGCGATACTTTCCGAACTTCTTTTAGTTATAGAAGATTCCTGTTCAAATATTTCTTCCTTCACCAGCTTGGATAAGTGTTTAGATGGTAGAAAAGCATAGTACAAGCAACCTTCGAAATCCACGATCTGCCAAGGCTGCATTTCAATTGACTCTTTCCCGTAAATAAAACATCCGTCGTCGATGGGTTTTCTGAAATTACAAAAAATATAATCAGTGTGATTCTTTACTTCAGGTACAAGTTTCATTCACTCTACCGAATTAAACTTTCTGCGTGCTAAGAAATAGTTCGATAGTGTTAGATTTTAAAAACGCATTTTAGTAGTGATAATATTTTAATGTTCCAGAATCTATCTAAGAAATATTGATTCTTTAGTTAAACAAGAAATATTATTCAATATTTGAAAAATTATCGAGTATTCTTTAAGCTAAGAAAATCATCTTTGTTATTAACTAATTTAATCATTCGCTCTTGGATATTCAATTTTCTGAAAAGAATATCTTTTATAATAAAGAATTATGTCACAAATAGTTTTATTTTAGAGAAGCATATATTTTGTAGTCATCATCTGTAGAATTTTACATTTAACTTGTTTATAATAGGAAAACGACGACAGTTGGTAATCTTAATATCTTCAATCTGCTATTCCTCGAGAAAGCTACCCAAAAATGTGTTTTCAAACTTTTTTGTTACAGACAATTACAATGTTACATATTGTATAATTGTATTAAATTTCTCTATACAGTAGAAATAATGTTTTATTAGAGTATAAAATTTTTAAATAAACAAACAATATCAATTATTTAGGGCTATAACAAAATCTTAATTTAATAATTTAGGATACCTTAATTAATGAATAATATAATAGTTTTTCACAACAATTTATTTATCTCTTTCCTGATTAGGAGTGGTGTTTTTGCCCACCCAAAGGAAGAGGAGGCGAAGAGAGATGAGCATCCGGATGTTTTTTCCTATGCTCAATCATATAATATCGTCTCTTGAAAGCTTGACCGCACAAATCACAAATATGAGGTCGTTCCGACGAATGAGTGAAGAGATGCGTATTTCGCATATGAGAAGTCCTAAAGGTTTTCTCACACAAATGACAGGTGTAAGGTTTAATCCCCGTGTGTGTTGTCGCATGGGTAGCAAGATATCTCTTCGAAGCAAAAGTCTTCCCACATTCCATACACTCGTAGGTTCTGTTATGTTGCAGCATATGATTATCCAGATTTTCCTGTGTAAGCAGTCTTTTATTGCAAACCGAGCAATGGAACTTGTACTCGTTTAGATGAGCCACCTTGCGATGCTTAGAAAGGGAATAATTACTAGTATAAAATCTACCGCACACGTCACACATGTGCTGGGAGCTTCCATGGGTTCCAATATGAAATTTGAGGTCCCATTCCATTTTGAATCGTTTTCCACAATGCTCACAAGCGAATCTATAATCGTCTGTGTGCTTCCGAGTGTAATGAGTCTTAAGATTGTTTTTTGTCTTTGTTCTGTATTCGCATTTGTCACAATAATGAAGCAAACTTGAATCAATTTCTTGGTGTACTAAGCGATGAGCTTTGAGGTCACACTTGTATTTAAAAGCTTTCGCACAAGAGGAACATTTAAAAGGCCGGTGAAAACTGTGCTTGCCAATGATATGACGCAAAATCTTACTTTTCTGTTCAAAAGTCATCTGACAAATATCACAAGTGTAATTACCGTCGTTTAATCTTTTGTAAAGAACATCTTGCTTAATTCCTTCTTCGCTTGCATTTTTATCATCATCCAGATCAAGATTTTTAATTTCTTTTTCTGGTAAAGTGAGGGTTTTATCTTTTTTAATTGCAATATTTATTAGTTTTGGTAAAGTTCCTTTGGCAGTTTTGTTTCTTTGTCTTTTCATTTTCAAGTTCTCTTGAAGCTCTTTACGAGATTGCTTTGTCTGATCCAGACTGGATTTTCTTTCGTTTTGAATTCTTGGATCTTTAGTGACACGATTGTTTTTTGATAATTTCTGCTTGTCTCCAGATTTCTCGATAGACTGGTTCTTGATTAAGCGTACTGTTGATTTCCTAAAACATTAATGACATATGTTAGTAAAAAATATTTTAATTTTACTTGCAAGCTATTCATGACACTGAGTAGGATAACATAATAAAGTCCGAATTGTTATAATGATGAATTAGTTACCTGAAAAAAGATCAAGTTCAGTGAGACATGAATTTAAAATGTAATCATCTAGATCTTTACCTTCTGGGAGTGGGAGTTGAAAAAAAATACTTATGGTTTTATTTATTTATTAAATTAAGTTATAAACATTAAAATAACTTACACAACACTGCCTTTCTAAAATTTGTTATGGAAAAATAATTGTTAATAATACTTCGAAAAGAAAAATAATTACTATTTAAATTATTTAAAATTTGTAAGCTTTGCAGTTATTTCATATTTTATCACAATCATTTTGCCTATCTAAAACTTTTCCTCTAAATATACAAAGAAATTTATTTTCGTGCATTAATGTTTTCAATAATATCTTTTATTGATACTGAAGGCGGAGCTTCTTCAATATCTGAGTGCTTTTTCTTCCAATGAACCGAAAGAGCTGGCCGTTGAGTAAAGCTCTGACCACAAGCTGTGCAAATATAAGGTCTGACACCCGAATGAGTCAACAAGTGCACTTTTTTACTAGTGGCACTTGTAAAGGCTTTTTGGCAAATATGGCACACGAACGGCTTTTCACCCGAGTGCGTTCTAATGTGCCTCTTCAAAGCTGCTTTTCTCGTAAGTTCCAATCCACACTTCTCACACATATATTTCTGTTTGTGTTGCTGAACGTGGTTGTCCAGATTTTTCTGCGACTGAAGTTTTCTCTTACAAAGTGGACAAGGAAATTTGCTTTCCTTTTCCTTGTGATTGTAGTTCTTGTGGAAGTATAAAGACATTTTATTAGGTAAAGAAACACCACAAACTTCACACGTGCAAGGACTTCCGTCATGAGTAATCATATGTTTCTTGTAATCCGCTTTTATACGAAATTTACGATCACACTGATCACAGGAAAATTGAAAGTTACCTGTGTGTTTTCGTGTAAAGTGTACCTGAAGAGAAAAAGAAGAGATTTGACATGTAATTTCATTTTTTAAAATATTTTTGGGAGAAAATACTATTTTTAAAGGAGTTAAGATTGTATCCTTACCTGTAAATAGGCACTGTGAACAGTTGTAAACTCGCAATGTTTACAGTTGTAGACAGGAGCCTCGCCATGATTTCTAACTTCGTGTCTCTTCAAATTTGGGAGATGTTTGAATTTCTTGAAGCAGAGTTTGCACTGATAAGGGTAGATATTACTATGTTTAACCAAATGTCTCTTGTATTCAGAACCATTCGTAGGAAAAGTAATATCACAAATTTCACATTTAACTCTCTTTTTTGCTTTTATTTCCTCACTCAGCTTATCATAATCTCTTGTATCCTCTTGTTCGATAATTTTTTTACCTTTCGAACTTGATATTTTTGCCGGTTGTCTCACTGGTTTTTGGAGAGATCTAACTTTGGATTTCAATAGGGAATTGTAGACAGTTCTTATTCTCAAGCAGTCACGTTCTTCCACTTTGGAACGTTGTCTCCTAAACAATAAAAATAAATTTGTTATGTAATGTTCAGAATAGTAACTTGAGGGAAAATCAATCTTCTTTTTGATACCAAAGGCAAAATTTGAGTTTACTGTGAAAAATATCATATTAATGGAAGAAACGAACGATGAAGAGCATTTCCTAAACATATTCTTATTTTATCAATGATAAAATAAATATTACAATTTGTGTGGTTTCACTTTTGTATCTAAACGTGACTAACATTTCGAAATGATGTTTTAATTTATTTATCAAAACACAAAGAATCTCCTTCGCTTCTAATTGGTAGTATCCTAAAAGAAAAATAAATTAGTAAAAATTCTCATATGCAATTTATTTTAGAAAATCATAAAACTATACCTGAATTGAAGAAGAAATATTTCAGATTTTCTGAAAAGATTAAGAAAATATTGATTTTAAAATACATGTATCAGTTTAAAAATGAAGACCTCCATGTTATAAAAAAGATATTTTATTCCATTACTCAATCTCTACATGATGATTTGCTACTTTCATTAAAAGTAATTACAATTGATTTTGCAGTCAATTAAAAGATAAATGATCTTTACAAAATTCATTTGCTGAACAATTAAATAAATTTCCCGTAGCACACATTTTCTTGAATTATTACAAAAAATATGTTCTATTAGAATTGGTTACATTATAACAATTTGATACGATCACCAACTTCAGATAATTTTATTATCTTTTTTTGATGTTATTCGTAGAAAAAATATATTTAAAATTCGTCTTCAATAACCATTTAAAATACAATAAAACTTAAAAGATTATTCAATTTAAAAAACAATTAATATTAAACCCAAAATAACATTATCCAACAAGACTCTTTGAACTTCACTTTCCACTTTTGTTAACAATAATCTTATCTTGCACACCGTGAAGTAGATTTGTAATTTTAATAGGAGGTGGAGCTGGATGTATACCAGGATGTTTTCTCCTATGTAACATCATCGGAGATCTTTGAGTGAAGCTCTGGCCACAGAAATCACATACATAAGGCCTTTCTCCCACATGAGTTAACAAATGAATTTTTTGCGAACTCAGACATCCAAAAGTCTTACCACAAATCGCACACAAGTAAGACTTCTCTCCGGAATGAGTTCTGAGATGTTTCGTCAATCCATACTTGAATTTGAACTCCATTCCACATTGTTCACAGACATATTTCATTTTGTGAAGTTCAGCATGACTGTTTAAATTATTCTGACTCTTGAACCTCTTTCTACAAATTTCACACTCGAATTCCTTAATCTTCGTCTTATGTTTATAATGTTTGTGAAAATAGAGAGAACTTTTACTTGGATAAGAACTTCCACAAATATCGCAGACACAAGATTCACTGTCGTGATCCTTCATATGGGTTGTATAATCCGATTGTACTTTGAACATCTTACCACAATGTTCGCAACTGAAGTTGTAGTCTTCTGTGTGTTTTCTAATATAGTGAATTTTCAAGTAGGGTTTTGTTTTGGCCTTAAAATCACAGAGATTGCAAGCATGCAAATGTGCTGGTTCGTCGTGGATTTCCATGTGTCTCGCTAAATAAGCACTGGTCTTAAAACCTTTTAAACAAACTGTACACTTGTGGGGTCTGGAATTGCTGTGTTTGAACATGTGACTAACGAGCTTGCTCTTTCGATCAAAGGAGACAGAACAAATCTCACAGGTGTGATATATTTTTCTCGACTTGGAAGTCTTGCTCTTGTGTTTGATTGACGATCTACTATTTCTGATCCTTCTTCTAAAATCCAAAGGGGTGTCGTCCAAATCCTCGTCTTTCTCTAGCGATTTTTTTTTGTCACTTTCTGACGATTTCCAGTCCTTGCTGTCATTCTCCTCTGGTTCTGGTCGGTTTTCATTTCTGTCTTCGTTTTCTTTCTCTTGGGATCTTTCAGTCTTCTCCGGTCCCGGTTCCTTCATCATGAATACTTTCAAGGACTTTGGTATTCTAAAGTAATCTTCTCCTAGTCTTACTGTCAGAAAAGATGGACCGAGTGGGTCTAGTGGATTGTACCTAAAATAAAAAAACCATAAAATCGTCAATCCTCGATATTGAGAGAGAACTCGCGAGGATATACTGTCAACAAGGCATGCGCCATGTAAAATCGAACTTAGCATCTAGAAGGCTTTGCATTTTTCTAGCAATAAAATAATCTACTAGCAGAGCATATGTCAAGATTATTTAATTGGCATACTCTTTTTTAATTAACGGGTAGGTACACAAAAAAGAGATAGCAAAAGTTAACTTTCCTCCTTTCAATTTTTATTACAAGTCAACAGTATGTTAAAAAAATATTCTATGATTCTCTTCTCGGATGAAAAATATTTGAAACATACATCAAAGGAAAGAAAAAATAATCTATAAATATAACATGTATTAGTAATACAAAAAATTCCTTTTGTAATCGAGTGATACATTGGAATATTTCAAATTTTATAATGTATAATTTATTATTGAGAATTATTTTATTATAAAAATATAAAATGGAATTACGAAAGCAACTTATAGTTTTATAAGAAAAAAAATATTTCAAAGGAAAAACTTGGATACCAAAGTTTAGTCATTAAATTGATTATGTTTCATGTTCTTTTTTCACTCGAAGTCGAGATTTTCTGTTTGATAGTTTGTGTTTTAATCGACGATGATTATTGTAAGTCGATCGGTTCCTAAAATCCTTGCCGCATACATCACAAGTCAGATGTACTACATGAGATTTTGGTATGTTATTCTGCAATTTCTTTGGTTTTTTTGCAACTCTGCCCAACTTTCTGTTGATGTTTTTAGCAGGTTGTGAAGTCAAATAATTATAGTTTGTGGTGCTGGTGAATTCAATATGAGTTGAATAATTGAGTGAGGTAGAATTAAGTTTTAATTCTTCAACTTGTGACTCTGGCAGCCAAACAACTTGATTGTCGATTATCACTTTCATGTAAGCCTTATCAATGTGTAGAGGGTCATTGCTCCTTTTCCTGAAACACAAAAATGTTATCAGTAAAAGTTTTTATTTTCTAAAGCGGAACCGTTTTTGTATCTCATATTTTTTTTTTCCCAAAAAATTCACAACTTTTGCTTCTTTTATTAAGTCACACATTTTTTAACTTAATAATTTAAAATTAAGTCATTCACAGCCACTTTCTTGTTACTGAAGATGTAATATTTTAGTTAAAAAATTCGGTTTTAGTATTTATTATAGCAGATTTTGCAAGCTACAAATGAAATACCAATTTAATTTCGAATCATCATTTGTTTATTACACAAATTCATTAGGAGTTTATACAAATATTTGCTAAAAGTTTTAATAACAACTCAAATATTTAATTATTTTAATACAAATAATTAATAAATAGTATCAATAACAGTTTAAATAAAAATAATTTCACTTTTGAAAAGGGTTAAAGGTCTTGTATAATGCAATTCAGAAATTGTAAAACAAATCATAATTGCAATACAAACACTATGCATGATTCAGATTCTTTCCTTTATAAAATTCAATGTACATATTAGTCACTTAGTATAATATTTTATGTGATATACAACAATTTTTTAAAATAAAAAATACATTTTGTTAATCACCGTTTTAAAAACACGTTACTGTTTATCTTTTTAGCAAGATGAATTCTATACATGTGAACTGACAGTCCGCGTTTCGTATCGAATATTTTTGAGCATTTCTTACAAGAAAAAGATTTCTTTTTATTACTGAATTTAAAACGTTGTGGTATCTTTTTTGAATTTTGATGTAGATGAGTATGATTAGAAAGACGACTTCGATTAATAAAATCTTTCCTGTGGATATTGTGCTTTTGACAATTTCCTACGCATTCTTTCATATGTCTCATAAAATCGCAAGTAAGTTTGAATTGATTTTTACATTTATGACAACGGAGATTACACGAAATATTTTCATGAAAATTAACAGCATGATTTCTCAATCCGCATTTTGAAATGAAGAAAATTCTGCATATATCACATTGAAGGTCCTCGTTTTTTTCCTTTTTCTTTTTCGACTTTGTTGGAGATTGGTTTCTTTTATAAGAAGTAAGATGATTTTCAAAATCAAAGCTAGTTTTAAAAATATCATCACAAAAATAGCAATCGAATTTGTGATCTTCAAAGTTTTCTGATTGAAGAAGGAGTGGCTGAGTTTCCTTTTTCTTTTCAAATTCAGAAGGAAGATTAACTGTTTTCAATTCATTTGTATGCAAGCTAATTCCTTCATTGTAGAAGTCGAAATTTTTCTGAAGCTTTAGTTCTTCACGTCGATGTATTCTGAGAAAAGGCCAAGGGTATGCTTCTTTCAATGTATGACGGACAATTTTTTTTGAAGTTTCAACTAATTCTAGAGAAATTTCAGCACTTTCACATTCTTCGTCGATATACGAATCTTCAGTCTCATATTCAGTCTTGATTATGTTAGTTGACACATTCCTAGAAAAATAAGAAATTTGTTAATGCAATTGATATTGCAATTTAATAGTGCAATTTAATTATCGGAATAAAAAAATGCACATTTTTAGAGAAATTATTTATTAGGATAAAAATATTACTAAGGTTTCATATTTAATAATTTAAATAATAATCTACAATGAATGAGTTTTTTGATCTACCATAAAAATAAAAAATTATGATTAACAAGGGACACACTTAAAAAAATAAAAACAATAGATAAATATATTATAAATTTCATTTTTCAGTATTTTTTTTTACAAGATTATGTAAATTCACTGTTAACAAAATCACAATTTCACATTCACTGCAAGATTTTTATCATACGAAGGACTTTGAAAAAGTTGAAGAAAAGATCTGGCAAGTTCGGCAATTTGCGGATTCGAGGATGCTAAAGGCGGCAAAGGTCCTGTATGATTCTTCCGATGTCTCAATAAACTCGAACGTTGACTGAAATCTTCATCACAGATGTCGCATTTGTAAGGTCTGATTCCAGCATGAGTCAGGATATGCTGATAAAAATTGCTAACTGAAAGGAAAACCTTTTCGCAAATAGAACAGGTCTTGATTGCTTGCTGATGCTTCCGCTTATGACCACTTAATTCTCTTGGGCCGCGATATTCCTTTCCACAATCCTCACATTTAAATACTTTTTTATGAATCAAGAGATGATTATCTAATCTCGCTTTACTGTGGAACTTCCTAAGACATAGATGACAAGGATATTGATAGACTGTTTCACGAGTTCGCTTCTCGTGTCGCCACTCGTGGCTCTTTACGTCTTTCACTTCCAGGCCACAAAAACGACACATCTGCAGTTCGCTCTCGTGAATTCTTTTCAAATGAACCATCAAGTCGAATTTCTGCTTGTATTGCCTTCCACAATGATCGCAAATGAAACTTGGTTCACAATCACTATGAGAACGAATATGATGGCGTTTTAAATTCTCTTCACTTTTGTATTTCCGAAGACAAGTAGCACATTCAAAATAGTAATTCGGCAAGTGAATTAGTTTGTGTTTTTTAAGGGCTTGTTTTGTGAAGCAAGATCTTCTGCACTTGTCGCATTTGTGAGGCTTCTTGTGAGCATTTTTTACGTGACGTTCCATGTTCCGGACAGTGTCGAAGCGCTTCTCACAAAAGGGACATATTTCACGGACATTTTCTAAAATTTGATCGACTTCAACTTCGCAGACAAGTGGATCTTCTTTAATTTCATTCATGTCTTCTTCCTTTTCTGCTTTAGTGAGGGATGTATTGGTGGGACTTTTCACAAGGGATGATTTTCTGCTTTCCTTCTTTTTAAGTGTGCGTTTTCTGAAACAAGGAGACTGCATGTCAGTCGAAAGTTTAGAAGTTGATCGTCTTCAATGGATCCGTTTGAAATGTTTTAGGTGTAAGCAAATGGTGTTTGAAGTTCTTAATATTCAATCTAGGAATTTGATTTCACTTGAAACATTTCTTTTCTATTTTTTTGAACAAGAATCAGTTAAATGATTCCATGATTATTTGTCAATAAAAACATTTGTCGTCCACTGATATAAATTTAAAATAAGCTTAAATTCACTTCTATTCATCTTTTTATAAAATTCACATTATTTTTTTTTGATCTCCTGTTATTAAACAGAAAAATATTGTTTGTCTTGTTCATAAGTACAGAATTTTCCCGGGACCTAAAAAATATAATCAGAATTTTATTTGTGTTTTAAATTTCGGATAAATACTATTTCAATAATCAAATTACAATAATCCAAAAAAATATTTCTAATCCAATTTTGAATACACTATAAAAAAAAACTTTAATTAATAAAGCATTAAATAATTATTAAAGTCTTAAGAAATACATAAAATATAAATATAATAATAAAATAAAATAATCTTAGAACTTTGAATCTATAAATATATGCCACGAACTCCAAACTAGATTTCTGGAACAAGAACAGCTCAGTCACTATAAAAACTCTAAGAAAAATGTTGGATATAATAAAAAGATCAATTAAAAATATGGAAAAGCCATTTCGTTTATAAAAAAAATTTGTATTTATTGTAGTTGTGTTTCCCAATTATATTTACACTCTAGGAAACAATTGGGGAATATTTTATACGAGGACAATTTGTTTTACTAGTTTTATATGCACGAGCCGCTTTATAACAGTAGTAATAATTATTAGTAATTTTTACAAGCTTAGCTTACAAAACACAAACGGCGTAAGAAAACGTTATACAGAAATATAAAACTCACTTTTAATTAGTAATGAATGTAAGAGAATTGAGGAAATATAAAGGTTATGAAATATATTTGTCCATACTACCTAATCTCTATATATGATTAATTTATATCCGATAAAGTAAAATTTTTTTAGAAATCAGAAATAGTCTAGAAATTTTTTTTACTTTTCCACAGATGAAAATTCCCTCTTTCTTTTAAAAGTAATAGTGAGTTGTGAGATAATCAAACATACAAGTTTAAAAATGTAGATCAAAGAAGGAAATACAAAGTATACTATTTCTTACCAAATCCAAATGCAAAGTTTTCAATAGGGGAGTCTTTCTGATTTCTGAAAAATGAAATGAACGATAAATGCATTCTTTATAAAAAAAAATAGCTGAGTCCCAGATGAAAAGACTAACCACTAAAGTTTCTGCAAAACGTTTCTAGCGAGATTGGCGATTGGTGTGGGGGTGATGAGAGGTGGAAGAGGACCAGGATGATTCTTCCTGTGCCTAAGAAGACTGGAACGTTGTGTGAAATCCTCATTGCAGACATCGCACTAAAAAAATGTTAGTATCATGAAAATTATCCATTTTTCCTATTCTTAGAAAGGAAACTAAATATATTGAAATGTAATTGACTGAAAATTTGTATTTGCATCTGCAAGTATCTAAAATTCACCTTGTAAGGCCTGATGCCAGCATGAGTCAGAACGTGTTGATAAAAATTGCTCCTGGATATGAAGACCTTCTCACAAACGGTGCAGGTCATTCCTGGCTTGTGCTTCAATTTGTGGTTCATCAATTGACTTGGTCCTGCAAGTTCAAGACCACATTCTTGACACGTGTAACGTTCTTTGTGCATCAGAAGGTGATTATCAAGTTTCGTCTTGCTGCGGAATTTCTTGAAGCAGAGATGACAGGGAAAGTCAATATTGGACTTTCGATTTCGCTTCTGATGTCTCCACTCATGACCTTTCACATCCTTGACTGCTTTACCACAAAAGCGGCAAATCTGGATATTGCACATGTGTGCTCTTCCAATATGAAGCAAAAGATCGAGTTTGAGTTTGTATCTCTTGCCACAATGGTCACACATAAATTTGGGGTCCACGTTGCTATGAACCCGGATATGATGCTGCTTCAGTCCTTCCTCTCGTTTATACTTCAGATGGCAAATGGAACATTCGAAGAAGAAATCACTGCTATGTGTTTTTCGATGTTCCTCAAGAACTCGTGCGGTAAAGTAAGACCTTCTGCACATGTCACATCTGTAAGGCCTTTTGTGAACTGCCCTCACATGTCTTTCGACTCTCTTCTCATCCTTGAAACGCTTCTCGCAGAATGGACAAGTGTCCCGAAGTGTATGGAGAACTTGGTCCACGTCGGGTTGAATATTTGCACAGCCTTTATTCTCTTCTACTTCGAGGTCACACTCATGCTTTATGTCCTTCTTGCTCTCAGAATTCGACGTGGTTCCAGTTTTTCTATACAACGATATCACTTGGATTGTCTTTTTTATTTCTCTTCGTGCTTTTCTTCTCATCTTCGAGGCGTTTGTCGTCCTTCTTCTGAAACACGGACAGACTATAGTCAGTGAATGAAATTTAATCTTTTTAAGGCAGACTTGACTCACAGCGATTGCATTAAGGGAAGCCGAAGACTAGCTTTGTAGAAGTTGAGGGACATGTCGGCAGATGAAGTTAGAAGCAGGTAAAAATAATTTGAAATCGCTGTGATTATCGATTTAAGTAATTTGATTTAAGATTTTTGGAGATGGAAAGCGGAAAAAGAGTTCAGACAAGAATATTCTTCTCGAAGGTGAAAGTCAAATTCTTTACGAAAATTAATAGAATTTTGTCTTTATAATGATCAATTAAATCCAAATTTTCTTTCTCTAAACTCGAATATCTCTTTCATTCACTAAATGAGTTTTCAGAAGATTTTATGATGAAAATAAATAATTACCTGGAGCAAAAAAGTTCTGGATTATTAAGAAAAACAAATACTTTATTTTTTAAGGTAACAGTTACAACAAAATTTGAATACTTTCTAAAAAAAATAAATGAATGTTTAAATATTGGAATTTAATTAACCTATGTTCTGCATTCTTAATTACAACTACAATTAAAATTCCATTTTCTCGAAAGGAATCACATGCAATGACCAATAAGATTCAAATACTATAAGGTAAGATAAAATTTTTAAATTTTTAATGTTTTCTATTACAAAACATGTAAACTAAAAACTCTTCGTAAAATCTGAAAAACCTTTTCTCTTAGTTTAATCGCAGTTGTTTAAAGTAATTATTATACTTTCTTTCAAATATATAACATCTTAAATTCTACTACTTTTTGAAATGTGTTTAATTTATTTCTAAAAAAGTACTGAGCTTTAATTGTGATATGGTAAAAAAAGCGTAATATAATACAGTTGTTTTATAAATAATTTACTTATAAACCTTTTCCTTAAAGGAGTTTCTCGACTTTGTAATGTGCCATCATTTTACGAATTGTATTCAGGTGTTGATTAGTGTTGTAAACTTGCAAATCGAACAAGTATATTTGATGTCTTCGTTGATTTTATAAATTAATCATCAACTCTGAAGATTTCTTGATTCAAAGTTATATTCTCAAGTTTCTGATTTCATCTTTCACTTCAAAGTGTATTTTATTTTCTTCTGTGCTGTTTTCTATTTTCATTGTAGATGTTGTCTCAGAAGATCTCAAAGTTTTGAACCTTAGAATCGTCTGAAAATATTAATTAACGAAAAGAACATAAATTTCAAACACTAAGAAAAAATAAACTGAAACTTTAGCGTACCTAGATCTAACAAAAAATATTTTAAAATATTTGTAATTTCTCTCACTAAACGACTCATAAAAAATATATTTTGAATTAATACTCTGATAAATTAGCTTTCGATTGAACCCAAAGAACATGTAAAAAAGAGAAAATCGTTAACGTACCAGACAACGAAATCATCAAATATATAAAAATCTATTTATTGGAAGGTCTTGCACCAAATACATAGGCGACAATGCACTGTAATCCTTAATAACGAAACTTTCTCATGTAACTACTTAGTCAGTGATCAACCTTAAAATGAATATCATTACGTTTAAAATCACTTTCACCGATTCCAAATCTCTCATATCAACATAATCACTTGTAAACAACTCATGCATCAAAAAACTTTTCAAGAACTTTAATGAAATACTTAGAACGAAATGCCTTTAAAAATATCTAACGTCTTTAGAAAAAATAATATCAATTTCATTACAAAGTCCAACTCGTTAAACACAGGTTGACTTCTGATGAGCGGTAAGATTCCCCTGACAGGAGAAGCCCCGATGACAAATCTTGCAAACATAAGGTCGTTCGCCAGTGTGACCACGTCTGTGAATCGTGAGGGTTGATCTTTGACTGAAGGCCTTGGGACACTGATCACACTTGTAAGGCTTTTCACCAGTGTGCACTCGTCTGTGCATTCTTAGATTCTCCGAATCCGTAAAACCCTTGCCGCAGATGTCACAAACGTAAGGTTTTTCTCCAGTATGGATCCTCCTGTGTTTTTTGAGATGTTCCGCGCTGCTGAGACTCTTGCCACAGTAATCACAGAGATAAAGCTTTGTTGGGTTATGACTCTCTTTGTGTCTAAAGAGAGACCTCTTGGTGGCCAGAACACGTCCACAAATATCACAGGCAGTGCTCGTCACTTTATTCGCCTTCATTTCGGGATGCATGCGTCTGCAGTGAGCTGAAAGCTGCCGCCTAAGGTAGAATGCGTTCCCGCAGATTTGGCACACAAATGGCTTATCGCCGGAATGGATGTTGTAATGTTCTTGGAGGTCGATTGCCTTTCGGAATCGTTTATCGCAATCGTTACACTTGAAGGGCAAGTCGGCTTTGTCCGTATGCCGCAACATATGAATACTGAGAGCTGCCAAGACGGTGGTTTCATAGTCGCACTCCTTGCACATGTAGCTGGGATAGAAGTGCGTCTTTTCGTGTCTTGTCAGGTCCCGAAAAAGGCGAAACTTCTTCGGACAGTGTTTGCAGGTCAAGTCCCCAACAGTGTGACGCAAGAGGTGTTTCTGGTAGTTGCTCTTGTGACGGAAAACCTTGTTGCAAGTCTTGCATAGAAACTCAACTTCTGACTTCTCTTCTTTGACTTTCAAGGCTTGCCGACCCATGGTTCCTACTTTTCGACCCTTGCGACCGGCGTGTTTCTTCATGTGCTTCCGCAGACTCATGTAGGTTCGAAAGACCCGACCACAGTGGGCGCATGTGTTTTTTCGCTTACCCTTGTGCTCCACGTCGTGATTGTCGAGCAGCTTCTGCGACTCAAAGAACACACCGCAGATGGAACAGTGATAAGCTAGGGGAAGGTCCTCGTCGTTAAGTGTCACTTCGCTGAACTCCTCCTTGATCACACTACCTTTAGTCTTCTCCATCTGCTCGCTCGGACTCTCCTTCATTTCCGTTGACTGAGGTTCCGTGAACTTCGATGACATCATCGTTTCCGGATTGGCATCTTTCTTCATCAGATCGATGTTCTTCGCGAACATTGTCATCGGGTAATACTCATCAGGAAAGGTAAGGTGGCTGTATCTGAAATGTGAAAATTCAAGGACTTCATCAGTCAGTGCCCTTACAAATTTCGATTGCTGTTGCAATTTTTTTTTCCTTCCATTTCTCATTCTTTGACAATCGACTCGTTATCCACAGAATTGCACTGATTTGCAGCCTGCAAAATAATTTGACGGTCAATTTGGCAGTGTGTGAGAAATTTAGGTAGGTCAGTTTGGGCTTTCTTTGCAGAGGATGCAATACAGAGAAAAATAATGATTACTCTGCATTTCTTTCAAAATCTGAAACGGTATTCAGAAATATCAGAACAAATTTTGAATCTTGGAAGAGAAACGTAAGAAATTGTTGCCAATTATTTTTCTCTATGTTCAAACTTACATTATACGAAGTAAATGCATGCATCATGTTTACTGTTTTATATTCAAATTTTTTATTTCTTATAACAGTACATGATACAGTTACAGGCCTCGTTCCAATCGAGAAATTGTAAATATCGTTACAATGTGTTGTAAAAAAATAAGCGTTCTTCAAACAAATCACACGTGTTTTTTTTTCAAAGGCAATCTATAAAGAGCTATAATTTTCTTCGATGTAGGTAGAATATTATTCTCTACATTAGATTTTGGAATGTAAAAGTTGTTTTTTTTTCTTTTTCTTATTTTTGTAAGTAGAAGGAATTTCTTAATTCAAACAGAACTTAATTGATTATGCATTTCAGACTTAATATTCCAGGTGAAAAAAAACTATGCATTCACAAGGACAATATGAAAAATCCTTTTTCTTAGTTACCAGGTTTCAGTAAAAAAATATTTAATTAATTATTGTGATATATCTGGTTAATACACATCGGAGAAAGGAGCATAAATTTGAAATTTAGTAAACATAATCAATCATGTTAAAACACATCAAAATTAAATAATGGCACTTTAGACTGACTTAAAAAAGTACAAAATAACTTTTTTTACAGCACCTGAGGCCTTTAAATTTTCAATCAGTGTTTTATGTAAATATCAAATACATGCAAAAATATTACGTACCGTCTAATTTATCGACTTAAAATCTAAGCTTACAAAAAATATCTTACTCAAAATTTCAGTCAAAAGATTAAATTTTATTGTAGACTTTATCTACAACTTCAAACAAAATTCATTGCATCTTTATGCTTATAAACAAAAAAAAAAAAAACATTTTCAAGTTGGGTTAAAATAATTTAATCTTTTGACTCAACTGTTGACTTTCTAGCGAAGCTTTACTCTACAATAATAATCTC
The DNA here is from genome assembly GCA_904066015.1 of Synergus gifuensis. NCBI lineage: Eukaryota > Metazoa > Arthropoda > Insecta > Hymenoptera > Cynipidae > Synergus > Synergus gifuensis. The sequence continues at coordinate 4,074,667 of CAJFCO010000046.1, read as the reverse complement.
TGAATCTATCGAATGTGTTTATTACTCAATTATCATTACGAATCAAGGAGCAAATAGGAACGAAACTATAATTTAGTTTATAATTATATAAAAAGATGTTTTGTAGTTTAGTTTTGACTTAGTCGTGACTTGTCGTTCAGCTTTTTAATACGAATAGCGAAGTCTTTTAAATTTAATTGGCAGAACTGGAAAGGGGAATCGTTCGTCCCACTAATGCTATTCATTGAAAAAGTTGGACAAATTCATAAAATTAAGTCTAAACAAAAAATACTCTTATTTGTTTGACGAAAGAAATTGCAGTTAACAAAGCTATAGAACCGTGACCTCTACATTGTCTACAGCATGTACTCTTTTGTGAACATTAAGTAAAGCTCTCGAGACGAAACACTTGTTGCAGAGACTGCATTCATAAGGTCGCTGGCCAGTATGATATCGCTTATGAATAACTAAAGTAGAGTGTTGTGTGAAAGATTTTCCACAAGTATCACAGGTATATGGTTTTTCTCCAGTGTGTGTTCTTTTATGAACCACTAAGGTAGTCCTTTTATGAAAAGCTTTGCCACAAATGTCACACACCAGAGACTTTTCTCCTCCATGTAGTCGCAGATGGTCTTGTAGAGATCCTTTGGAAGAAACAGACTTACCGCAAAGATGGCAGTCGTATTTATTTTCCCCTGTGTGGGATTTGACGTGAACCACGAGAGAGTTTTTGTAGGCAAAGGTTTTTCCACAAAATTGACAAACCCAAAAATCGGGTTTGAAGTTTGGATCGTGACTTTTCGAATGACGAACCAGGGTGTGATTGTTTGGAAAAGACTTATTGCATACATGACAAACGTGTTCCTTAGCACCATGTTTGACATTCATATGACCATGAAGTTCAGCATTTGTGAAGAAGCCTTTGTTGCATATTCCACAATGCCTAGTGTATTTTTCGAAGTGTCTTCTGTGATGAGTTGCTAATTGAGAAGCTTGCACAAATGCACGGCCACAAACATCGCAGACGAAATTTCGCTCTCGTGTGTGAATTCTTCTATGAACTGCTAGTGTATTTGTACGTTTGAAGCACTTGCCACAAATTTCGCATTCAAATGGACGAACGTCGCTGTGCGCCACCAAATGTCCTTCGAATAGGTTCTTAGATTTGAACTGTTTCATACAAATACTGCACTGATAGACATTTTTTACAGAGTCATAGCTTTCTTGATACTCATCTCTAGCTTTACTGTTAAGTTGCTCTTTGTGTAAGGAATTGTTTTCAAATAAAGACATTTCCAGATCCTTATTCTTGGTGATCAGTTTCAGATCACATTCAGCGTTTATATCTTCGGACCAGGATTTGAATTCGAGGTCATTATCCAGTGATTTATTATTATTGTCCAGAGATTCCTTATATTCCTGCTTGGACGCTTGCATACTTTCGTCCAACACATTTGCAATCATTTGGTGCCATCTGCAAATAAAAGGGAAAACCTGGTCAGTCCGACATTCTTCTTTCTTCAATTGCAGCTACATTGTATAAGATATATAAATAGTTGGGGAGAAAGACTACAACTTTAGTTTTAAATTATTTACTACTAAATTTTGATTTCTTATTTATTCAGAAGTATCAAATAGAGAACAATTAATTTCTTTGTTGGAATAACTCCATTGGCACAAACAACTTACCTCTGTTTAATATCTATTAAAATATTATCGAATACAGAAATATATTGATATAAGCTAACTAAAAGTATAACCAAATTTAGAAATCAACGGGAACTATCAGCAATTCTAACACAAGTATTTATATTTTAAATCTTTTATTAATAATATATAGTCTTGATATAATGATTCATGAAGCAGAAATTAAACTATTCGTATGAAATTATATGAACATTTCTACATCACGCACGCACATTTGTAAATAATTTTTAATTACACTCTTTCTCTTTGCTAGTTGATCACTTCTTTATAGTCAACTTTTCATGTCCGTGTTTTTATAGAAATTTTCAAATATAATTAAACATAATTACATTATATACATGATTTGATTAAATGAATATTACAAGAATATATTCAAATTTAATATGATCCAAACTCTAATAAATTAAATACGAACTTTCTCTATTCTTTCTATCTATCTAAATCAGTTTTTAACTAACATTTTCATGAAGTCGCGACTCGTTATGCGACTTCATATGCGAATTAAGAGATCCTTGTTGTGTGAACCTCTTTTGACAAACTTTACACTCATAGGGACGTTCACCAGTGTGCGTTCTGAGGTGAACAATTAGATATTTTCGAACACTAAAAGCCTTGCCGCAAACTTCGCAAACATGTGGTTTTTCTCCCGAATGTATTCGATTATGAATCTGAAGATAAGTTTTGCTAGAAACCGATTTCCCACAAATATCACATGAAATTTGATTTTCGCCAGTGTGAATTTTAAGGTGGACCTTCAATGCTGCTTTCCAGTAGCTTTCAAAGTCGCAAAGATTGCACTTGTGTTTTCGTCGCTCTCCATGAGATTTCATGTGCATGTTTAAATATGCTGCACTGGCATAAGCAGTATTGCAAATCCTACAAGGAAATGGTTTTTCACCCGTGTGCGTTAATAGATGCCGTTCCAAAGTTTGATTAGTGTAAAAGCCTTTGTTACAGATATTACAGTGTGTAACAAATTCCTGATTGTGTTTCTTTTTATGAAGCCTAAGATCGTAACCTGAAACCTTCGAGATTCCGCAAACGTCACACACAAATCGCTTGTTATGTTGTTTCAGATGTGTTCTTAAAAATTCTTCGATTTTGAAACACTTTCCACAAAGACTGCACTGATGCGGTTTTTCATCTTGATGAGCTTTGATCTCATGCTTCCGCAATTTCTCCTCGTCACTGAAATTCTTTTCGCATTTATCACAACGTGCACTTTCTCTAGAAAATTTCCTCTCATGGCGCATCTTGTGTTTCATGAACAAAGCCTTCTTCTTCATTTTTCTTCCGCAGAAACCACACTCATATATTTTACTAATCTTAGCCTGATCATCTGCCTCAGTTGAACTTGATTGCAACAGTTCCTCAATGTTACTATGATTTAAAAGTGTGTTCATTTTGATTTCTGTTTGAATTTCTCCAGTTTCGTCGGGTGTGTATTCTATAATTTGCTCGTGGGGCACCTCAATTTCATATGTCTCCGACTTGAGATCGTTTCCTGATGGATCCACTGCCACCTCGACAGACCTGGAAACGAAAAATTCATCATTCTCGTTTATGGTACCACTCGAGCTCGTGTTAGACGTCCAAAAAGTGGAAAATATCCAATGCCTCATATCTTTTTAATACACATTCACAAACTACTATGTATGACTTCACGTGCACAAAAGTGCTAGTATTTTTTTAGTACATACGTATTTTTGTTTTACATTTCGGTTTTTGAATTCAGTTAACTGTTGTCTGGGAGTCGTATACCAAAAATTATGAGAGAGACAGAAACAGGATTGAATGAAGTGTATTAATACAAAATTGCAACTAATATACAAATATTCTCCAGTTCAGTTTGTAGAACACAAACTTTTCAATCTTACCTTCGCCTTACTGCTCATATTCAGAATTTCTATCAGAATCTCCCACACGGATTAAATACAATTCTTCACCACTAAAAAAATATGAATACACTGAAATTTTATTTTAAAAAAACACATCGAACATCTTTATTACCAAAAGAACACCTTCAAACGATAACATAAATACAAACATGTTAGCATGTTTAAAAATGTAGACATAAATACTCTTTTAAAAAGAGTAAAAATATACTTAAAATCAATTCAATAAAAACTCTTAAACATTCTTTTGAACAATTTCAACAACTTCGGAATGTCTTTACACCTTTGCCTGATGTTTTCTAGAGTGGTGCCTGACAAGATTCTTCTTGCAATTGAATCCTTTACCGCAGATCGAGCAATCAAACGGTTTTTCGCCAGTGTGGGTGCGTATATGAATCGGCATATACCTCCTATTAATCATTTTGTTACACAATTGGCAAGATATCAAATTCTCACCAGTGTGCGTTTGCTTATGTATTTTTAAGCACTTTAGCAGATGAGTTTCGAAATCGCAAATATCACACTTGTACCGCTTGCGTTTATATTCCTCAGCCTCGACATGTGCGATTTTCACGTGTAACTTGAGATAACAACCAGAGCGATAAGAACGTCCACATATTTGACAGACAAATGGACGATTGGTTTCCCGATTGGTATGACTGATCATGTGAAGTCTTAGCTCGCTTTTGTTGTAGAACCCTTTGTCGCAAACGTCACAATGAATATAGTATTCCTTATTATGTCGTCGAATATGAACCTTCATTGAAGCATCCGAGTACTTTCTCGATCCGCAAATGTGACAAATAAGGGGGCCGATGTGAATTCGGAGATGCATTAGGAGGCTTCGCTTCGACCTGAACATTTTTTTGCAAAGATCACATTCCACAGGTTGATGCTCATCAGTGGCTTCTTCCATATGCTTGAAAAAAGCAACTTCTGAATAAAATCTTTTAGCGCAGATTCTACAACGTTTCATTTTCCTCGGTTCCCGTTCTGGAACAAAATTTAGTCGATGTGCTTGTCTGTGTCTGCCAAGCTGAAATCTCTTTGGAAATCTTTCATTGCATGTATCACATTTATAGAATCCTGGATTATCTGGGCCATCAGGAAAATAGGTTGGCCTGTGGTTTTTCCAATGACTGTGTAATTCTCTTTTCAAAGGGAAACTCTCATCGCACAATTCACATTCAAACTTGCCAGGGGTCTCATTATATCGTTCCATATGATATAGGTAAGAGTTCTTATAGCAAGTTCTGAAATTACAAAACCGACAGCGATATTGTTTGTTTTGTTTAGTAGATTTCTGGGTAGGAAGGGGAGGTAGGAAATCACTGTCATCGGATGGATCCTCCGAAGTCGAATCATATTCCTCAAATTTTTTCAAAGGTTTAACATTCTCTGAAACTTTCGTTATAGGATTTAATTTCTCTTTGTGGTCTGGTAAAGATTTACGTGGTCGACCTCTCGTACTTTTGACAATACAGTCACTTGTAATTTGAGAATTTTTGGGAGGACGTCCTCTCTTTCGTTTTAAGGTTGGTGTCTCCTCAGGCTGCTTTTTAATTTCTAGACTTTCTCTGACTGCGTCTACAAGTATTTTTGATTCTTTAGTATTATGTACTTTACTCTTGATTTTAGAAGCCTTTTTTTTTAATTTCCCTCCTGAGCTGCTTTTGTTCTTTTCTGCAACGGGACGTCCTCTCTTCCGCTTCGTACCTTCCCTAGAAAGAAACTGTGACTTAATCCATTAATTTCTCGTTACATATGGCATACAAAATTAATCAGGATGTCGATTTATTAGTATATAATATTGTTTTCTGTCAATATATTAGGAATTATAAAAAATAAATCTTTACTTCATTTATATCTTTCCTCATTCTAACAATTAATGTAAAGAAAAGAAGGTAATATCTTGAAGGTAAAGTAATAAACAAGATTTATTTAGTAACATTACAGTATAATCGAAACTATATAAAATAATTATAATTTTTTCAAGATAAGAATTAGAATTGTACAAAAACTAACAAGTTTTTGGTCGTTGAATGTTTTTAACTATTTACAATTAACTTTATGCACTGATATTTAATATCTTTTAAATTAAACATTGAAATGTCTTTCGTAAAAGAAATTTTTCACTTTGTAAGCTCGTGTCTTCTCAGATGTGCCGTTAGGGTACCACGTTGAGTGAACCTCTTCTCACAAATTGTACACTGGTAAGGTTTTTCTCCTGTATGCGTTCTTCGGTGCTTGATTAAGTACTTCTTAGCGCTGAAGGCCTTGCCGCAAAATTCACACATCTCAGGTTTCTCGCCAGTATGAATTCTAATGTGAGTTTTCATGTATTGTTTTCTTATCATCTTGCCACAAACTTCACAAGAAACTTGACCTTCGCCAGTATGAGTCCATCTGTGTTCCTTCATGCAATAACTGTAAAAAGTTTCAAAGGAGCAAAGCTCACACTTGTACTTCTTCCTAGAAGACGGTTCCTCATGCAGCTTCATATGATTCTTCAAATAAAGAGAGTTTCCAAAAGATTTATGGCACACTTGGCAGATAAAAGGCTTCTGTTCAGAGTGCACACTCATGTGTAGTTTCAAATTGGCTTTGAGATAAAACCCTTTCTGACAAATTGAGCAGTAAAATGAAAATTCTTTATTGTGTCGTCTAATGTGCATGTTCAGGTAATAAGCGGATGTCAATTTTGTTCCACAAATGTGGCACATGTAAGGCGAATTATGAATACCTTCGTGTACATCCAGATATTTTTTTTTCTTAAATTTTTTGAAGCAAATGTTGCATTCAACAGGACCACTGTCTTGCTTCTTTTTCCTAGACTTTCTAATGGTTTTCTTAGAGACTGGAGTTTTGACCGCAGATACAGATTCTTCTTCTTGAAGATCGTTGGTGGATTCAATGGAACAGTCTTCTTCTAAAGTATCCTCGACTGTGTCATAATTCAAGAAGTCGAGTTTAATCTTCGGTTTATAAGCCTTTCGTCGTTCGATTGACGATCTTTGTTCGAAAAACCATTCATTGAAGGACTTTTTATCTTTAGACGGTGTTGTCGCGTCTCGAAGAATTGCGCGTGTTTTCAGAATTGATTGCTCTGTTCGATGTATCACGAGAGCAGCTTTAGTGTCAAAAGTCTCATCACAGGAGTCACAAAGATATTCGGAGATTTCTCGAATATTTTGAGTTTCTTGAATATTTTGATACTCTTCAGGATTCTGGAATTGTTGAGGATCATCAAACTCTTGACAATCCTGAAACTCTTCATGGTCTTGAAACGCTTGAAGATCTTCAATATTTTTGGTTTCTTCGCTATCTTGTGTATCAATATTTTGATAATCTTGAACTTCTTGAATACTTCCAGCAATCTCCTCTTCGTACACATCTTCTAAAGGTGCTTGCAAGATAATATAATTATGTAGATCCACAATGTGACTGAGTTCTGGTAAAGTCTGTTTCGTTAATATATTGATTGGTAATTTTGACATGATTCTTGGTTTGAACTTGACATTTTTCACAGTCACGATTTTTTCAGGAATCTTCCGGAGCGGAATTTCAGGAGCTCTTGATCTTAGCGTTCTATTCCTGAAAAGATAAACACTCAGTTAACAATTTTTGCAGCTCTAAATGCTAATATTAGCAACAGTCATGAGGAATGCTTCTTCCCTTTTATTTTCTTCGTGAGAATAATTAGAGCTTCAGTAACGCAAGCGATTAAAGAATTATTATGGATATGTAATTAAATAATAAAACATATTTCCTCATCGATGCTTTTCTCATATGAAACAAAAATTAAAATAATGAAAAATTGTCTATAATTTTGAACTAAAAGCTGCCTCTGCACTCTTAAAAATTATTTTTTAACTAAAATACTTGATTACAATCTTATAATCTTCATTATAATCCTAGAAATTTGTACGATGGACTTACTTTTCATCTTTTCTTTTATGAGCTGGTCTTTTATTTTAAGAAATTAAATAGGCTTTAGTATTTTAACTGAAAACTATAAAAAAATAAATGCAATGATACTAAAAGAAATTACGTTTGCGCTTTAAAAATCTAATCTTTGTTATGGAAGGATGTGTTAAATAATAAAAGTCACAATTTTCAAATGTATACAAAGCAGCTTTATTAAATAAAGATCATTATACATACAACCAAAATATGAAATATTTGAATGTATCAAAACGGTGTTTTTAAAAAATATAATTTGATTGGCCCCCTTTTTTGTGTATTGAAAAAGGAGAATTACGACGAATAATTTACTCTTGTAAATACTTACTCTTAAACTTATAATATCAATACTACTTTGCAAATTAAATATCGAAGTAGTAGTTGTAGAAAAATGTAAGGCCGACCAAATGTGCGTAGTTACCGTAGTTGATTACAACTCCTTCATTTTTTTTCTTTTGTTTTGTTTATAGCTTAGGAACTTTACTAAAAAAAAACTACCTTGTAGTACATATTTTTAAGAATAATCATCTTCATTAATTCAAATTTTGAAAATTCTCTTCTGTAATAGATTCTAAACTCCCAGACGCCATTTGAAATTCGGTTTTAACAGTTATAATAAACTTAAAAATACATGTATCTGAAAAATTAATGGAATGTTCAGTCTTGGAAAGAGATGAAAATGATTTCACATCCAAAATACTGTTTAACGACGAAATACAGAAAATCACATAAATAAAGATTAGAAATTATTTCTAGTAGGCGAAATTAACATGCCCATCTATCTGAGTATTCTTAACTCTTGAAAACTTCAAGTAACGCTAATACCACGCTGGAACGTAATTTCCATTTATTTATTATATTTAAACGTTTAAAACGTTGCAAATCGTAATCGATGTGTAATAAATATATAAAGATGTCTATCTTATTTATGGAATGTGCGTTCGATGAATAAATCTGAATAAATTGTAAATTTTAGAATATCCTTACTATCCTTAATATCCAATATCCTTTTCAAACCTTGTCAGGTCCTTAAAATACACGGTACGAAATTAAATATTTTAATATAACTCTGTAATTGTATCATTTGTCGTTTCGAAGTAGAATATTTTTGTAAGATTATTACACAATAAATTATGGCTAGTACAAAGTTTAGATATTTTATATGAAGCGTACAATAGGAACGAAGGCACAAGATTTATACATCTATAATATAAATTTTCGAGAAGAAATCCTGCAATAATAGTAAGAAAAATGTGAGCCCCGTTTATACATTGTCAATATATTCAAATTTAATTTGCAGTATCGTAATGTTTACATTTTGATCCTAAAGCAGATTGCAAGATTATTAAACTAAACTACGTAACTGACTAATTACGCATTTTAAAACTCGGTTATTAAAAATTAGCTTTTATAAGACTATAAAATATTTTCAGTAAATAAAAATCTTAGGATTTTAAATTCGAACCGAAGGACCATATAAAATTCTTCACTGAGTTGTCATCCTCGTATCTTTAAATTATAAACTAAGAATCAAATTTATAAAAACCATTTTTGTAACAATATAGAATTAGGTCTTTAAACCAGTCACTAAAAGTATTAAAATTTTAAGGATTAACGTAATCTGCATTTGATTTAGATTTAAATTATAGTAAAATTTAATTTTAAAAAATCATTTCATGACTTGTAACTTAGCTTTAATATTTTTAAATCAGCTCTTAGATATATTATTTCATTTAAAAACAAGAAATAAATGTTTTTCTTGGACATTTTTTACATATCTGCAGATAGCAGTACAGAAATAATTATAATGGACGGGAAAAAGTACCTAATCTAAATTTACCTCAGATAATATTTCCGTTCGTATGTATTGAACTATACATTTAGTAATCCATCAGAAAATAAATAAGAATAAGGACAAATAAGAGTTTTATAAAAATTTTATAAAATTTTATATAATATGTAACGCAATCTCATGAACTCGCAGTTCTGTAAAGAATATATAGCATCTCATATGATTTCATAATCATTTACCTGAGCTTTAACTCGAAATAAGCTAAAAAAAAGTTTAATAATTTGCTCAAAATTAATTTACAATATTTACTGCTCAAGAATAAATGGACAATTGAGCATTGCTTTCGGATTTTTCTCAAAATAATTTAATTCCTTATTCTTAAGTTCCTTAATTTTCTTTTGATTAAATACCCAAGTTTTATATTTAATTTTAAGTTGGGAAAAGTACGACTCCTAATTAAGAATTAGGTATTATCAAGTCGAAAAAATTAATTGCACTTGTAAAAATGGTCGGAAAGCCATGACCTATTTTAGTTCTAATTTTAAGTATTTATAATACTAGAAATATTTTTTTCTATTTTAGAATCATTTATCATTTCGTAAATTATAGAGAAAAGTTGGCTAATTTTAGAAAAATTTTTTTTTATGATTACTAAAGCAAGTATTGCAAAATTATATATATCGTATAAAACTCCTTAAAACATAAAAAATTGAGTATTTTATTACTATCACGGTTGGTCTTTCATGGTTATTCATGATAATTTGTTCATAAATATATTTTCAACAAATCTTTCAAATTGAAGACATGAGAATGAAAACTCGGTAAAGATCATTTGGCCCATACATCCGATTAATTTATATAATATTTAGGGACCAAATCAAATGTTCTTTACAGAGTTATCATTCTCATGTCTTTAATTGTATGTATATTAAAACCCAAAAACGACTGTAGACTTATTTTTCCCTAGATTATTTTTTGTAAATTTGTAAAATATTTATCATATTTATTTCATATTGATATTAATAAAATAATCATTAAAATAAAAAAAAATCTTGAGAAAAAAAAAATAAACACTCGTTTCTGTTATAAAACATTTAAAATCCAACTTTGGAAAATCTGCAGTAAGTAAGATTAAAAATAAGAAAAAGCTTGAAAAATTGAATTATGTCTAACTTCAGGTTTCTGCAAGAAAAATGTGATAAGAATGTAAAAAAGTTTTAGGGTCAGCAGAAAGCTAATTTTCTATTTAGTTCAATTTTAGATGGCATTATATAGATTTCCTTTCCAAATTGAATAAATATTATATCAGACCAAGTGAAATTCGACTCCACTATCAATGACTTTTGTTTGAAAAGATATTGACGAACTATGTTTGTCCCAAAGTCTAACATCATCAGATGATATATCGTATTACGAACCTTGCGAATCACATCCTACCTTCCTAACTAGGAAGCAAAACAGTAGTAACAGTTTCTAAGGAATGTTCCTCTTTTTGTTGTTGAATTTGTGGCTGCTGCTGTTGATGCAGATGCTGTTGCTCCTGTTCCTGTTGCGCTCGAGCGTTCTGCTTAGCGTGGGTTTTCAGATGAGAGTTCAGCATCGTCTTCGAGGCAAAAGATTTGTGACAAAAAGAGCAAGGATAAGGTCGATCACCCGTGTGTCCTCGCAGATGTACAACCAGAGTCGTCCTCTGCGTGAAACGTTTATCACAGTGGGTGCATTTGTGTGGTCGCTCGCCTGTATGAGTCCTTCGATGTACACTCAAATAATTCTGTGATATGAAAGCCTTCTGACAAAGATCACAGACGTGTGGCTTTTCACCAGTATGCTTCCTAACGTGAACTGTAAGATAGGTCTTGCTGGAAACTGATTTTCCACAAATGTGACAAACGTATTCATTCTGTGGACCAACGTTTCCATGAGTACGCATGTGTACAAGCAACACCTGCTTCCTAGAGAAGCTTTTATGGCAAAACTCACAATGATGCTTCTTTTGAGGTGGCACGTAATCTGGCTGATGAAGCTTCGCATGCAATCTTAGACCCTGTCGGTATCGAAATGTGGCATTGCAAATATCACATTGGAAAGGCTTTTCTCTCGAGTGGACGAGTTGATGTTCCTGATAAGTATTCCGGGTATAGAAACCGGCGCCGCAGATCTCACAGTGGAATTTGTACTCGAAATTGTGCCGTTTTTGATGACTAATGAGATTCTGTCGATGAGCACTGCTATAGCCACAGGTCTCACAGATGTGAACCTTCTCATCACTATGCAGTTGTTGGTGTTTTCTGACAACGGTAGAAGTGTTAAAGATTCGATCACACTGTTCACAGTCGAAAGGGTTCTCCTTTTCAATCTCTTCCTGTTCCTCGTGAGTCTTGAGATGCATGGTGAGGTCTTGTTCAGAAACGAATCCAATTCCGCACAAGTTGCAATGAAGAATGCCATCTGCGACGAGAATTTCGCTTCCATTAGTATCCGTTTTCGCGAGTTGATCAGAGATGAGCATTGCAGAAGCATCAGTCGAATATACTTTGATATTACTGCCATCGCAACACTGATGATTTTGCGGTGGCAGCACGTCGAGCTTTGATACAAAGTATCTGAAAAGAAGAGAGACAAATAGGGTCAATCAGAACTGTTCATCAGTAATTGTTTTAAATTTTCAATTTTTGCTTCCTTCTCTATCTCTCTTTGGAGCTGTATTAATATATAATTGCAAACTCATAAAAATGAGGTCATTTATAAAGCGGCCAGCACAGCTTCTGGTATTTTGTATTGGATAACTTATACTCCAAGGGAATCGGGGCACGATCTTTATTTTTTAGTTTATAATATAGGTGCAGGGGCTAGGAAGATCTATCGAAACTCTTACTGATGACAGCTTATAGCCGCTCATGAATTCCTTTTATGGAAAAATACCACTTTACATTCATTTACACCGAGAAAATAATGATGGATAAAGGTGAAACTCAGCGTCAATTGTACACAATTTATTAACCCCATGGACGGAATTGACGTCAATGTTGCATTTTAAATCATTCGTTGGTACATTAAAATCTACCTCCCGTTAGGCAAGTAGATTAGATTTAATGAATGAATTATAAACAAATTAACCTACGGAAGTAAATTTAAGTTAACATTTTCTATCTTGATTGACTGCAACACTAATTAAATACCATTTTTTCTGGATTGTAGTGACATAAATGTCTTGTAATCACATTTGTGTAATCTTTTAATTTTTAAAGTCATTTCTATCAAATTTAGAAAAATGTTTTAAAATCTTTAAATATTTGAATCTAATGCTCTCTTCAGAGAAAGATATTATGTTTTATTTATTAAGTTAAAAAAAAATTGTAACTGCAACAGATTATAAAACAAAAATATTTTGATTACAAATACATTTTTGAATAAAAATGGTATCTAGGGTGTAAAAATTTAAGTAGCAAATATAATCAACATTGAAGTGTACTTATTCTAAAATGTGCATGTGTAAAGTAAACATCTACGTGCTTTATTGTGTCCTATTAGTCCATTCATTAAGTTTAATTTGCAAAGGACTATTTACAGAATTTATAATGACATTTCAACATTTTAATACGTAAGAAAGTAAACTACAGTCGTATACGCAGCGAAAAGTTAATATTACAAGAATTAGTCGTAGTTCCTAATATGAAACGTGTGTTAGCTAATTTTTCGTCATGCAACTAAAATGTACACAACTGAACTAGATCAATTTTAGGATAGGTGGCTGTGTAATCAATAAGAAAAACTGGAAAGGTTTAATTATTGATTTTTAATTCATGTTGTTCTGGACTTTGGAACTAAAATTTTTGAAGATTTAAAATTAATTTAATAACTCTACGATAGTGTTGAGGGTGTCCAGTGATCAGGGATTTGGAAATACCCGGTCTTTTCCCGTCAAAATTTTTTTTAATTTGATAAAGTAAAAATAGAATAAAAAGAAGATAAAGTATAAAAAGTCTATTTTTCAATAAAATACAAAAAATTCCCGAGTTTTTCCCGGTCCGCTAGACACCCTATGTTCTTACCTCATGACGTTACAATAATTTTTCACCTAGCAGATTCTTCTTACAATTCGTTGTCAAAAAGATTTCTGAACAAACCAGCATGGATCAATCGGTGAATTCCATCGCAGAAAATACAAATGAGAAAACCTTTCATTAAATAACAATTTGTCATTGACAAATGTTAAATCCTAATTAAAAAGTATTTTCTTTTTCTCTCTCTAAAGCTCGACAGACATGGTTAATTAAATATAGATTGATAGAAATATTTAGAAGAAATAAATCAATTAGAAAAAATAATCCGGAAGATTTGCAAACAGTGAACAACCCGTATGTGATTTTCTATTTTTTACTTCTAGCTCAATACAATAAAAAATATTTATTTAAATTGTACAAATGCTTATCACCTGACTTCAACTTTTTACTAAAAAAAAAAAAATCCAGTAAAAGTAACCAAGTGAAAATTGCTAAGTTATTTTTTCCTCTCTTTAAAATGGAAATATTTTATACGAAATTAAAAAACCACAAACAAAGAGTGGCACGTACCCAATTTTAATTATTAACCTACCAGAATGTAAAATGTTCAAAAGTCATATTAATTGTATTTATTACATTCAAGTATAGTTTACAAAAATTGTTAGCATCTATTACAATTAACATAGACACTAAAACCTCGTTTGACATTGAATTTATCCATTAAATAGAGCCCATTAAGCGTCATCGTTAATTCTTAGTTTAATCTATAATCTAGTACGCGGTTAGCACTTTCATTTGATTTAATTTTGCCTTTTACTTGTATTCTAATTTCTTTTAATTCCAGAATGTGTACGAATCATGTAAACAATTCTAGAAAGCTTTCTGGTAAAAAGTAAGACTTAAAGTCACGTCATCAGACTTAATGAACTGATTGTGAGAAAAAATATAATAATTCAAATACCTATTTGGCATTTACGTACATACTTCATTTACTACTTAATTAAAACATTAAATTTATTCGAATAGTGCAATAGAAAAAAAGTAAATATTGAAATATTAAAACCTATTTTTGGTAAAACTAAAAAATAGATATGTATAAACATTTTTAGTACATCTAGGTTCCTTCTATAGATTTATGAACTGATATAAGTTCATAAAAATGACTAGGCAACAATTTTTAACAAATTCACTACAAGAAAAATATTATTAAACATTTCTGTACTTGTGGTTAATTAAGTTTGTGAGAAATAACAATACAGAAATTGAACAAAGTTACAAGACTAATGTTCTGCATTGAAAATAATAAAATTCTGCTATTAATAAAAGTTCGATGAAATAATTTAAATAATTATAAATTGAAACTGCATAATAAATATTTTTGAGCAATTCCTTCCTCCAAAAAAAATCAAATTAATTTTTTGTACCTCGAATCATACAAATTTAAAAAATTTTTAAATTTCAATTATTGATAGCAAATGAATTAGTCTTCTAAAATCATGGAGTAACCTTGTTATTGAAAATATTTAAATTGCATCTGCACACTTTGGATTTACGTTTTTAAATATATTTACGTTGATTTAATCTATTAGCCAACTGCACATAAAACATTTAATTATTGAACAAGGCTCCATTTAGGCTGGAACGTTGGCACGTATCAACCTCTAAAATTATCTCCTAGTATTTATCCAATGATACTTGATTTTAAAATTGCTTTATCTTTGTTAACCCTTACAGAATATCTTCACAAAAACAGCTATTTTTAAAAATTACCTTTCTACATTTTACTTTGTCAATGATATTCTTTTCTATAATAAATAAAGGCACATGGAATATCACGGTGTAAGGTCTCTAATTGCTTGACTTGTTATTCTTTAATTAAGGCACTATATCAATTTTTTCTTGCAAAAACAGTAACAATTACTTTGTACTCTTACGCCATTACTTACTTTTTAAATTTCTTAGAGTGCAATCAATACATGGCAAGCTATCATTTACTAAGACAAAACGAGTGACATATTTAACTTTTGACAGATTCTATAAACATTAGGAAATTATTTATCGAAATATCAATTTCACCTAGTAAAAAATCTGGATAGTTTTCAGTAAATCTTTCAAACATTCTTAAACTTAATTTTACTTTTCAAATTTAAAATACGAAAAATAATTTATCTCAATTTTTTTTAAAGATTTCAAAGAATTAAGTCTTTATTTAGCAGAAACACCACTGAAAATTGAATCTCAAATATATCTTCTATCATTCCTATTAAAAAATCATCCCTTTAAGTTCCGAAAATACCGAAATCCAGACTTCCGTAGTTCCCCTAAAAATTAACTGTTTACTCTTGAAACCTTGAAATTGCGCTACTGATAACAACGTAGGACGATATCACAGAGACGATATTCGACATGTTACAAACAACACAATCTTTCCATTAAACCCCATCAATACATTCTAACCCTCTCAATGCTTCTTCATGTGATTGAGCATGATGGTACGTGTAACGAAACCTTTTCCACACAAAGTGCAGGTATATGGTCGCTCACCTGTGTGATATCGTCGATGAACCGTAAGAGTTGAAGCCTGAGTAAACGACTTTCCACACATCGCGCAAAGATAAGGTCTTTCTCCTGTATGAATGCGCTGATGCACCACGTAATACTTCCGATGAGTAAATCCCTTACCGCACACATCGCATACCAAAGGTCTCGACCTATGAACTGCTTTATGAGTATTGAGCAATTGAGGAGTCGCAAACACCTTTGTGCAAGCGTCACAAGGATACGATGAAGGATTTGAATTTCCCGAAATAAAGCCCCCTGTCCCAGGCGCAGTGTTTACAGAAGCTGCTTGAATAATCGACGTTGGCGCAATTGTCCCAACAGCTCTGGAATCTGGACTAGGCTTATGTGTTTTCGCATGATGATTGTAAAGATTCCTGGTCTCAAAACGCATAAGACACCTAGGACACGAGTAAGGTTTATCCTGTCCGGTTTCATGCATCTTCCTATGTCGCTCGAGAAGAGTTCGGTATCGAAAAGTCGCTTGACACTGATCACAGGCAAACGTCTTTTCGTCACTGACTGTTCTCGTGAGTTGAGCTTGAACATAAGACGTGGACGAGACGGTATTAGTTGGCGCAATCGAAGTTATCGGGGAGGAATGCGTAACCTCGTGCATCCGCAGATGACTCTGAGCGAGAAAAGTTCGAGAGCAAACCTGGCAGGTATACCTAGGTTGATTCCCATCATCGCGGTTATCGATGTCCTCTCGACGAGAATGACTCGTTCTAATATGATAGTTTAACTTGAGAATGCTGCGAAACTCAAGACCACAGTTTGGACAAGAATATGACTCGGTGAGAACCTGAACGTGTTCGTGGAGAAGAGGCTGTTCTGGATAGATGACAGAGAGATGAGTTAGCGGTGGAGTCATCTGCAGAGTCGACGGCAACATCGATGGATGATTCGTGAAGACTGAAGGTTGTAGATAATTATAAAAGCCTCCTAATCCGAACTCTCCTGACTCCGGCGAGGGAGAGAGTATCTGTCGCAGCATTCCCGATAACCCGCCGAATGTACCGCCATCTCTGAAATTGACAAAACCCAAGAACATTGCGGCGAGAGACCGAAACACACTTAATAGAGTTGTTCTTGATACTGATTACTGTTTCTTTCGACTTTTGCAGACGTATAACACGAGCAGCAGGCGGTGATATACATTTATAATATTGAACTTTGCTTGTGTGTTTTCTGCATAGTGGTCGTGCAAGGTGCTTGGGCATTGCGATTTTGACAAATAGAACATTGATTCGAGTACTAAAGACCTAAGTGTCGAGCTTAGAGAGAGACTCAGTCAAACTGATCATGGATCAAAAACTAATTTGTTACTTATGAATACTTTACCTTGTTCATTTTTGATTAAACTATAAAACTGAACTTCAAAATGTAACCTCTTTACTGTGAAGAACTTACAATTTAAAAATTGACGTTCACCTTCGGAAGATAGGAAATGATAGAGTAACAGAAATATTTTAAACATTTTTTGAAGATAGAAATAAATAAATAAATAAATAAATATCTCACCTTCAAAGTATACCGAGTACCATCTTCTTTATTCCACGATGACTTTCCAGGTCCAGATGACGTCTTCCAAGATCACAATTTTGACATTAATATTTAGAGTAAATACTGCTCGACTAAATCAATTCACACATCATTACAAATATTTAATGAGACACGCGTAGATTCTTTTAAATCTCTGCTTGCCTTCACGAAATATTTTACTTGATGTGCACAAATCTATCCGCAATTGCAATATTTTCTCTAAATAACAACATCTTCGTAAGCACTGATAAAACGCGAGAAGCTCAAAGCTTCTTGAAAAGACGATTAAAGATTCAACCGGAGTTGATTCGTTGAAAAGCAACGAATGAAAAAAAAAAAGTAAAAAACACAATCACAGCCAAAAATTCGGCACTGATTGTGATAACGATCTTCATACAAAATGCGTGAAAATTTTTCGCGAAAATTATTGGTAAATAAATTTGGGTCTACAAAAACAGGACACTTGAACTTCAAATTTGGGGATAGCACGAAAAAGAAAATACGACGAAAAGACATTTCAATCAGAAAACTGAGAAATTGATGTTTAAGTAAAAAGTCTTAAGCATCTTCAGTTTAGATGAAATGAATTTGAAGTACCGAAAACAATTCACAATTTTAAATAAATACGTAAAATTACATAGAATGAGAGAAAAGAATTAAATAAAATAAAATACTCGCCTTTTAATCAAATTTTGAAGTCTTCTTTCTTCTGAGAAATGCATCCCTCAGATGTATTCTGCAATTCTTGACCTTGAATGTCTTTCCTCTTGAAAATCTTGTAATCTTCTGTTCTTCTCGTTCATGAGACACTAATATTTCGTTGAGATTTGTTTCGGACAAATGTCAATTTCGCGAATTCATTTTAAGTCAAGATATATTTTTTTGAGTCAACCCGAACTCATCTCCATCTCAGAAGACGTTATTAAAAAAACTTAAGCACTATTTACGCGAAAAATGTAGTGTACAAAAAATGGACAAACACTATCATTAAAAATGTCGGGTGTGATTCTCTGGTTTAACTAAAAATTGTAAACGAGAGTATTTGTGGAAGATACGGTTTATCGATCGTCAGTGATTATTTCGACCAGTTTTTGTCGAAGTGCGGCATTAGTGCCTTTACGTAAGCGTGGGAATATTATATTGAAAACATGTAGACATCTTTCTGTTTAGTGGACAGAGAGATCAGTTCATAATATTCTGTGAACGATCGCGTTAAA
>CAJFCO010000046.1:3993172-4055606 GCA_904066015.1 Synergus gifuensis | reverse complement strand
TATTGAAAAACGAGTTATACTTGAAGTTTACCAAATTACTAAATATCAAGAGCCAAAGATGGTTGTGGGGTGTGTGCACACTTACCTTTTAGTTTGCACCCTATCTTCTCTAGAAAAGGTGACTAACTCTTAACGAAAGACTTGATAAAATATAATGAAGTATTACTAAATGAAAAGAACTTAAAATTTGACCTAGAGTAGAAAAGAAATCCTTTCCGAGTTAAATTGGTTTTTAAAATATTCTTGACCCAGTTATATATCCGAGTCCTGCATAAAAACGCATAAACTAATAAATCAGTATCATAAACGAAACACGAGGAAACCGAACAATTTCGTCCAAAATCAAAAGAATCAGAACGTAAATAACCGAGAGAGTGCCTAGAAAAATTTACAAGAATTCATAGATCATTAAAGATTAAGATCACGAATAGTTCCAGGGTGTCTAATGATCAGGCAATTTGAAATTCCCGGGTTTTTCTCGGTAAATTTTTTTTTCTTATACCAATTTCTAGTTGTCCTTTTATGATTTTTTAAAAAAATGTGATAAAGTAGAAATAGAATAAAAAGATAAAGTAGATTTTTCGATAAAATAGAAAAAATTCCCGGTCCTAAATGAAATTCCTGAGTCTCTCGGTCCTCTAGACATCATAAATTCAAACCAAAATTTTCGAATATAGTAAATGCATGAGTCCTTGATGAAGTTTATAAACCGGCAAGTTGCAAAAATTGAATACAAGAAATGAATCAAAAAAAGATTCAGGTAGTCAAAGAAATAAAAACATGCTTGATAATCCAACGTGCCATAAAAATGAGTAGTTTCGGCACTGATCATTGGTGTAAGTGCGAGTGTTTGTGTTCGCCACAACAAATGACATCTTTGGCTCTAAAATTTATCGGCGTACAAAAGATCGAAAACTTACCCAGTCTTGTTGTCAGCACTGGCTACTTGCGGCATCGCCATTTCAGGCATCTCGGTGATCTTCTGTTGCTGGAGGCCTGATGGACCGGCTTCGTCACACGCTAACGATACGTTAACGAAGGTGGTAGGTTCCACTGTTCGATTGTTAGGGTCTTCTTCACTCTCTTCTTTTACAGGAAGGCCTTTTGGAAAAGAGAAGAATTAAAATCAATTAGTTTAATTGATTTTGTTTTAATAAAAAAAAAATGCTCTTAATAAGATAAAAATGCTCCTCGTGATACGTACTATCGTCACCATCACACTCATCGTCGGACTCGTTCTCCTCTTCTTCGCTGGAGTCTTCGTCCTCTTCATGGTGTCCAGACACATTTGTAGCTTGGTTTTGTGTGATTTGGTCATGAGTAGTTTGTGTACTGGGCCCAGGCACAGCTTGAACTGTTTGTACATTACTACCACTGGTTTCTATAGGAACTGAGGTCATTTGTTGGTTGGTTGTGGAGATGATGATGGGCATGCCGAGATCTATGGTATCCATCATTCCCATACCCATGTTGTTTTGATGTGTGCCTACTTGTTGCATCACATTGCCATCTAATCTATTTTCACTAGCCTGTCGCTCCTGCTTCATTACGCTCTGCAATTCAAGAAAAGCAATTGGTCATAATTGTATTCAAATACATTCTTTCTTTTTTTTTTTACGAAAAAAAAAGTAATTTTTTTTTAAAATAAGGAATAAAAAAACTTTCGGAACACTTACCGGGTTGAGAACTTCCGTTACGTAACCCTGTTTGTCCTCCATGTTTACTTCGCCAAGCCATTGCAAAAGCTGCTTCTCGGCATTCGCCGTCGAGTTCCAAAATTGATAAAATAACTCTAATTTATACATACAGTCGTCACATATTTTCTTAGGTAGTTTGTCTTCTCTAGACACCTGGAACCATAAGAAGAAATTTTGTTTATAGAAATTGTATATATTAATAAGAAATGTCGAATAGCTTGATTTTGGAAAAGGGAGCCTAGAATTTATTTTGCAACAGTAGGCAATAAGATTTTGTTTATTATCAAGTACTCTCATACGAAGGTCTGATCGAAGTCTCAAAGTCTGATCGAACCTTAAGAAAGTTTTATGATCGATAATTCACCTCAAGTAAGAAGCATGAAGCATCTAATAAAATATTCGAGGAATCAAGTGAATCCGAGCATACTATTCAATATATGATATATACAGTATGCAGGTGGTCGTGTCGTCCATTTCCCCCTAAATCGATTTAAATAAGGTTGAATTCTCCAGGAAAGTACAGTCAAATTCGATTTTCATGGGAAGAAAAACCGCAGACCTTTTACGATCGAGACAAAGGGCTTTCGCGAAATGGTGGGCAGACCGATGGAGAGGGAAGCAATGGATCGATTTCTCTTCGTGAAAAGACGCCATTACTGCTTCAACACTGCAGTTAATTTCGGCGGCAAAATAAATATATGAGCGTCCCCTACCATATGAGACATTTAGATTTTGGGCTATTAAAAACAAATAAAAAGCATTGACTACAAATTAAATAAAACCTGTTGCATATCAAACTCGTGTGAAATAAAAATTTCACACAAATTACAGTATTAGACGCAAATCATTTTAATTATAATTATAAAAAAACTATTTATAAATCTTTTATCAATTTCAGGTTAGTTAGATTAAAAAATCCATAAATTCTTTAAATGCATGATTGAAGATTACTACATTAAATTCTAAGTCGTTGAATCGAAAACATAATAGATATAAGAATCTTTAAATTTGCCTACGATAATCATAATTGAAAGTGAAGGGATCGCATTGCATACAATTTTCGGCACGAGAGTTCAGAAAAATTTCATGGCGTCTGATGAAACAAAAGAAGGGAAGGGGGAGAACCGACGCTGAGTTTGGAAATCTGCCTTAAATGCGGCGTATATGCAAGGTGGTTTGGTTTAAAATTGATGTTAAAATATCGCGGGAGCTATCACAAGATAATGATATGAGGAAGGAATATCGGTATGCTGGCAGTTTTAGGAAAATTATTTGGCTTGGCAAGATGGCGGAAGGCTTAAACGATGGCGTAGTTAGCTTACCTTGACCGGTAGGCAGGCGGCGATCTTAAGGAAAACTTGTCGAACATCGCCTTCATCCTCGAATATCGGTACACCAACACGATCTTTCACGAGACACAACCGACATAAGTCCAGATAGTCGAGGGACGACATTTTTGTGTAAAAAACGCCAGTTCGAAACACAAGCCGCGCCCGTAGACACGAACAACCTTTTTATCCAAACCGGAGACAGGACAGCGTCGTTATTCGTTATTCGATGTGTTCGTGTCGTTCGTGTACTTCATCCGGTAACCGCTCGACTCTTTTCGGCAAAGCTCGGCCCCAAACGGTATAGCCTGCGCGCGCAGCATGCATTGACTTCCTGCTGGAGTAATTCTGCAATTGGATGTAATTTGGCGCGCTATTCAAAATCGAATTAAATTAATTCAATTTTGAATTGCGCGCATAAAATTTTGACCAATGGGAAAATTTCTTCAGCGGTAAGCCAAAACAATGCGCTGGGGAGCACTGAGCTCGGCCCGTCTCGGTAGTTTTCGTCAATGTTCGGCTCAGACCCGTGTATCGATCGGGTTCACGTCGGGGTCGTGAAATGTGATGTATTTCAAATTGCAAATATATTCAGGGTCGTCATCTTCAATTTTGGACCCCTATTCTTAAGGTCTACATACAAATTTTTATCGTAGCTCTTCTGACTTTTTAAAAACATTTTCGGATGTTTGTTATAAGCATTTTAAATGGTAATCTTATGAATTTTAGAAACGCTTTATTTTAGATAAGCGCGGGAGATTGGCTAAGCTGTCTATAGGGATTGGCAACACTGTCAATTTGAATTTTAATCTTTATAAAGAGAAAATGAAAAAATATTACGAATTTTTACACTGTTTCGATGCAGATAATTCAGGTAAATAATATATAAGGGCAGACCTCATCGATAAGAAATTGGATTATGCAAAAAATTAACAATTTTTAGATTCTTATGAGTCTTTTATTTATCAGTTAATCATCAGAAGTTTGTTTTGTTTCTTTTTAATATGAAAAGAAAGCGTGTTCAGACTTAATATTTTGTATTCACGAGCGAACACATTTTTCACGTTTTGAGGATCTGTCAAATTCACACTTCTCATATTGAAGGCATTTTACACCTGCACAATAAACAGCATCGTCTGAAAAATAAAGAATATGATAACAGATTAAATATTTTGATTTGCTGGATACAAATTTTTTTTGTATTTCTTTCTTTCTATAATAAAATTAACAAACAAACTATTTTTTACTTTTATACGATGATTTGTAGCCTCCGTCAGATCCTGTATTAATTGCACTCGGTGTAACGCACGATTGACTTGAACATTTATTTGGACAGCACTTTTCATTAAAACTGCATTGATAATCGCTGACACAAGTTGGTGTACATTTGCTGACACTATTTCTCAACGGACAACTTCCTCCTTTATCTGCAACCACAAACATAAGTCATAATATAAATATATACTATAAAAATAGAGGAAAATTTAAGAAGAGGACCTTCATTTAATCTTTATTCATCATTAAACAAAGACTTTTTTAAGGATTATAATTTTATAAATCTAATCTTGCACCTAAATAGTGTAAATTTAACTCAAAATATAAAATCTTTCGAGAATATAGATCCTTAGTCAAGATCTGAAAGCTCTTTTGATATGTCAGTCTTCATAGTGCGTTACATGATAAGAACGCTCTTATTGTTCTACCTCAACATAGTATATTGTTTGTGCGAATAGTAGTCCTTGACCTTGTCATAAAGTACAGAGATGATTATACATACATTCATGTGGGTGTAAAAGTAAAACTCTTCTCTCGACTCTCGTTTAGCAGAGAACTGAGTCATGTATTGCATAACAAAAGGACTTGCACTCGAATTGACATTTAAATTTATATTACGCTCCTTTAAGCAAGTTGAGTCACATATGAACAAATTTCATCCGGTATGGATTAATTCATGAGTTTACAAGAAGTATTCCTTTTTTAAATTATAGGATAAGAGATTCTTATTTGTACTTACGAGATAACTGGGCCTTCGTTATGACGATTAAGAAAAAAAGTAATACCAGAATTGACACCTTTGCTGAAAAAATTATTTAATTTTTAAAAAATCCATACAGAATTTGTAAACACTATCATCAACCTGAGAATTTGTCTTTTAGATTAATAATTTTAATAGCAGCATGTACTGCCTTGTCGTGCATCACTGACTCTTTTTGCCCATTTTTTATTAACATGTTTTTGTTATTATTTTTCTCGAAATCACTCATCAGGAAAATTACTATTCACGGTGTTTGGTAAGCGAAGAGTGATTCTGTCAATCAAGATTTTGCAATTTTCTACATTTTGAATAGTTACGAGCATGTGATAATTATCGCAAAAGCAAATTTAGCTTCGCCAACTTTACGCACGCAATAATAAAAATTTTTCACTAAAATTGGGTCATTTACCTTCGTCTGAACGAAATGCAGGTAAGTGGGCTAATTTTAATGAGAAATATTTATTACTATGAGTGTATAAGTAAATATTTTAGTGTTGTAAAATTAAAAAAAAAAAGCATTTTACATTAATTTGATCTACCTGTCATGTCGTTGGTGGATTATTTTATTTCAAAATCGATATTAATATTGACCACCTGTTTTACGCTGTAGCACCGTTGCAACTGACGAATAGTGAGATAAACCAAGTTTCTTATTGCTTTAATAGTAAGATTGTAGAAGCGGGGAAGGAAGGGGCCGACTCTAAATAGAGTGGAGTTTTCCTTATCAATAAGTATTCTCTTCGACAATCATGAGAAAAAATTTATTTATATTTTTCTCGCAAATGTTCATTATATTCATGCATTCTTTTAACTTTCCGCAACTTCCAATATTTTTAAGTTTCAATATTTAATTAACCGTATCGCAATGGATATTTTCTTTCGTTATCGTTCTAAACGTACTTTATCTTAAAACTTCGGAACAGGAATGGAAAGATTTGAACAAATGTAAAAAATTCTGCACCTGAGTACATAACTCCGAATCTAGAATTACACTGGTTACGGAATTATAATTATATATCATTCCAAATGATTGTAGGTCAATGCGAACGATTGCAGATAAATTCTAAAGATTTAAACTAAAAAGGATTCCACAACTTTAAACTCTTGAATCTTTAAGCTTTCCAGTTTTAATAATTGAAAATTAACAAAAGCTTTACAACTTTTTGTCAACATGATTGTATATGGTTGTATACCTATCTAATTATGGCACTGATTAAAAATGGTGCATTAATTGTTATGAGGTACAGTTCTTACATATAAATAAATTACTTAGTACAACAAAATGTAAGCAATGCAAAAAATAAGACATCAGTCTTAAAATCAGAGTATTGATTAAATATTCGACTCAATTTTCGTGACGTCGGCCAAATAAGAATGGATTGTCACGATTAGCATGATACGATGTTTCAATGTTATTATCGTACGGAATATTGTTAGAATATACGTCGACTTCATTGTTGGGAGCAACTTCTTCTGCTGGCATTTGAGGTTTCTTGCAAGTGAATCCTCCGCAGCGACTTTTGCAACATTTTCTAGTTTCTGTACAATCGCTGTCGTCAATGCAAGTCGACGAGCAGATCCAACGTCCGGTTGATGGATCAGGACAAACTCCGGGTTTTTCTGCAATGAATCATTCTTGATTTATTGTTTAAGAGATTAACGATTGTTATCATTTACTCCTGGGTCGTAATTAAAAATACTTTCACACAATTGAAGAACAATGACCCATGAATGAATATTAAATCTGTCTCACCTATTATTTTATCAGGTGTAGGCTTCCTGGTAGTGACTGGTCTGGAGCAGATTGAACCACCGCAGCTTGTAGGACAACATTTTGATATTCCTAAACAATGACCATCCCACGAGCAACCTTTTGTGCATATATCAACTGGCAGAGGTGGAGGACATGAGCCTTGTTTTACAAGAAATCTAGTATTGCTGTAACTTTGACCGTAAATGGTAGTCACGGTCATGGCCAGTATTGAAAATAAAATAAGTGAAGCCATTGATGCCATTGATGCTTCTTAGAATCACGAGATAAATTTCAACCTGAAATTCTGTGAAGAGGAATTCTTGTTAAGACGTTGGCATATATTTGCGTAGAATTTAAGATGTATATTTGGTCACTTTGGATATTCTCTTGAATGTTAATTCATTTCATGAATATGTAATTCGAAGGAGAAGAATTTCTTTTGTGAGTTCGACTTATACATATATATTTCTAATGATATTCTAATGATTATTTTTTCAATTTTTTAAAAGAAGCGCATTTTTCGTTATGAGAGAAAATTCTGATAAAAGTTGAGTAAACTGGTAATAAAATAAAAAATGACATAAAAGTAGTGTGTAATATTCATAAAGATCAAAAGTTATGTCAAGTTTATGTCATAAAAATGTTATACGTAAAATGGAAAAAATTTTCCACGATTGACAATTTTACTTGATATTATAAGGATAAATATCTTTTCGTATAATATTTTTTCGCATATTTTTTCGTTTAATATTTTTTATTAATATTTATTATCATGTTTTGACACAAAAATATAAAAACTTGTGAGAAATGTCTTTTTCAAAGCAGTGGTCGTATTAAAAAAGTATATATTGCAGTTAAATTGTAATTATTTTAATGAAAAACACATCTTTTTACAAGCTAAAATTAAAAACATAATTATTTATAAGAAATGTATGCTTACTTACATGTAAAAATGTCACGTAATAACAATAACATCTACAAACAGTGAGGGACAAATGCTCTTTGCGCGAGGCAAGACACATTCACTTCTATTTATGTGGCCCCTCCATTAGCGAAAAAGTACTCGCGTCAATCAGTTTATCGAGAAGCTGAAAGATTCTATGATGGACATCCTTCAAGATCATGAATAATACGAATAAAATCTGTGAGAAAAAATTACATATTTGAAAAAAAGTTGAAAAAAAGAAATTGTAGAAAATAAACAATTAATTGATTTAACAAGAAACAATTTAAGAATTAGAAAATAATATACAATCATTTTAAGCGAAAAATTTAACTTCACCCAGTGAAATTATTTGAGATTACTAATTTATAAATAAATTAGACACAACTTTTTTCATAATCAAATCTTTTTTATTTAATTTATTAAGCCAAGTTATTTTTGGCCTTAAAATTTAGAATAGGATTCTTATGCTGATATGAAAAATGTAAATAACACGTCTGATGGCTAAAACGAGAAGAAGTAAAACATATTCATACCTCTCGAGCTGTAATTGCAAAATATTTGTCTTTCTTCTCTCGCCTGTGACTTAAAAATTTTATTTAATCAGAGAACCGGTTATTTTTGCGTATAATTATTTTTAAGTATAAACCAAATTTTGAAAGATTGGTAGTGTAAATAAAAATATAGATATTTTATTTAAATAAACTGTTAATTAGATACATTAAAGTAGGAGATGTTAAAAAAGAAATATTTATTACATACTAATGTATTATAAAAATTGATATAGATTTGAATTGTTTTATATGATATCAGAAAAAATATAAAAATAGCCGAAACAGTTGTGATTACAAATTTTTATCAGCCGTTAATTCAAGGCAAAGGAAGTGACTCGCAAAGCCTCTTCCTTTCTACCCACGCAAATTTTAATTAACCCACTAATTAATTAGGTCATTATTAAGATTATGAAATTTTTCGAGTAATATGAAGTAAATAAAACTCAACAATGTACATTGCAATTTTTGAATTTATTTTGTCCGTCATAAATAATTTTCAAATAAGGAAAATTATAATTAATCAAAATTTAAAATACATCATTAAAATTTCTTTCACAATGAAACATTAAAAGCTAATAAATGCATTTCGGTACACTAGTATAATATGAACATTCATACATCATAATATGAACAATCACAAAGCACATAGCATTCATAGAAACATAAAAATATCGATCTTAAGAATTAAACAGTGTAATTGTATAAATATATTTAGACTACTTTGAAATAATGTCAAAAATTTATATATTGACGATAATCTAAAAAAGAAATTGTTACGTTAAATCGAAGGCTACCGGTTTCATTTCTGGGAATTCCAAAGATAATAGAGAAACAAAATTCTCTTTACAGTCTCAGATTTTTGTTACCTAAGTTTAATTATTTATAATTGTGCATAATTACTATTAATGAAGAATAACAAATTAATAAAATAGAAAAATGTAAAAAAAGTGAAAAGTAAAAGAAAGGAAATTTATGTACAACATTTGGCAACATTATACCAAAGTCTCAAAGTTTGATTTGGTGCTCGCTAGCATTGTATATCCATTTGAACTTTCGTCCAAATACATCGTATAAAAAAAAACGATCATTTACTTATGCTAATAATTAATATTTTAAACAAAAAATATAATTTGGAAAATAGATGAATTTAAATATAAAATATAAAATAACAAAAGCTCGTGTTGATTTTCATTAAAAAGAAATTTTTGAAATACCAAACTCTTTTTCTTGTTCTGAAATTTTTGTGTTTATAAATGATCGTATTTTATATTGAGATAAGCTAAATATGGCACAAACTAAAGCATGAAGTAAAAAATATTTTTTAAAGTACAAGTAATAATTATTTGAAATTGACATTTTATCTATTTATATTTCATTATTGTGAATAATTGCACTGACTTTTCATGATAATCAATTTATTCAAATTTATTAATTATTTGTGTTTATTTATTTTATTTATGTTTATGTAATACTTAATTCGAGCAGCATGCAATATTGATTGAAAACTGTGCTTTTACGTAATGCAGAGTGTTTAACATACTTGAAAATTGGTTTTTATATTGATGTTAATCATAAATCAATTAATTTGCAAATTCCTCGTGATTCATGAAAAGTAGTGTCCTTAAAGTGATTCTAAGAATAATGTGACGTATTGTATCTTGATCCACAGCTGGACTTTCACTAATCAAAGAAGTCATAACTTTTCAAGCTAAACAATAATTTCAAAAAGTAATCTGGTCTCAAATTTCAACGCAGTATTTTTATATTTACAGGGCGTTGCAGTCTCAGGAATATTATACTGGTCCTCTTATTTTTTTACTGGGGTAACTGAAATAAAAAATTAGAGGTATTAGTAATTGAGATACTGTTTACGTACATTAAAATATTTTTTATATTTTCCTTGAAACAATATATACTTACATCGTGGTGGTACAGGTGGTGCAAGTTTTTTTGGAATAACCCCCACAATTTGGACACCTTCACTCGATGGTCCAAGGTTCATGTAGTCATGGACACTCGAATCGGTAACATCTACACCATGAACTCCATCAACTACGTCCCCAGAAATTTCCTTTTTCAGCTTTTCTTTCTCATCCTTGTTTTGTTTTTTAATATTTCCATCTTGCTGAGATTCAATTTCTAACACAGAATCCTTAACTTCAAGATTTAAGGAATCTTCCTTAACTTTCCGATTTTCGGAAGATATCTCCCCTTCACTTGGAGTTTTGACATCTTTCTTCTTGTCTGAATTGTCTGAATTCTTGATATTTAGAACTTCAATTCCATTACTGGATGATTTGAGATCAGCTTCGGAACGAGAATCGTTGGAAACTTTACATTCGACCACCTTCTCTAAAGCTAGAAGCGGTGTTGATGGGGTTGAAGCTCCTGAGGGTGTAATGTTCATGTATTCGAAAGGGAGGCACATTCCCGGTGGAGGAGGTGGAGGTGGAAGAGGAGCTGATATAGATAAAGCTGGATTCAAATTTGCATAACTGTGACCTTTTTTAATATTATCTAAGTCGAGATAATCTGAAGCTTCGATTGGGGAGTTTGGAGTCTTCGGTTCCCTTGATGTACCATCCGCTCTAAAAGCTGAGAAAAAGAAACGAATATAAAAATTTTATCTGTATTATTATTGTTATTATTAGTATTATATAAAAGACAAATATAAAATACCATGGATAGGTAATCCAGAAGGTGGAAAAGCAATATAATGTTCACTGCTTTGTGGACTTCTTGTTGCATTTGGACTTCTAAGATCAATTTCACTGCTGATTGGAACGCGAGGCGAAGATGTACATCGGGCAAATGGTTTTGGGGCGGGTGGAATCTCATAGGAGAGCATACCCGGTTTATCTTCCCTCGAATTTTGAATCTAGAAACAAATAATGTTAGAGTTATAAATTTCAAGAATCAAATTAAAGTGTTTCCACAATTTTACTCACTCTTCTGTCTTCAGTATCAGAATGTGTGCCACTGTCTCCTAGGCTTGTTCCACTGCAACCACTAACAGTACTCATTCGACCGGATGAGGAAGAACCTGATGAAGATGATGAATTGATGAAATCCACAGATTAATGCAAAAATATAATTAATGAAAATTACTTACTCGAAACACTGTGTAGACTCAAGCTGCTGACTGGTCTGCGATCAGCGAGTGTACCATTGATGATTTCGCTCTTGCTCGTTGAGGAGGAATCATCATTTGCATGAGATGATGAATCTTTCGTAGAATCTGTAAAAAATATTATTAGAAATATATGCATACAGTTATTCTTCTTATATACTATTTTGAATAAATGTTATATAAATACTGACCTTTCTTCCCTTTAGTAAATAACTTTCGTATCCTCTCGAAAGGGGTTGGTGCTTTCATATCCTCCTTTATTTTCTTTTGTATCCTATCGTATTCCTCTCTCATTGCAGTCAATTGTCTCTGCTTGTCCTTGAAACTTTGTTGAACATCGTTTCGATTTTTCCAATCGTCTACGAGGGTTTCGAGTTCAGAAATGGTAAAAACGTTGTTCTTGAAATCATTTAAGATTTCCAGAAGCTCATCCTGAGGTCCAGATTGTTCTCGGGACTTTGTTCCGGGTGTAGATTTGTCAGAAGACCCATTAAATTGATTAACACTGTCTTCGCGAATTCCCGCCAAGGAGCAATCTTGACGAGATGATTCCAAGGTGAGACGCGAAGCTGATGGAGTATTTGACAAAACAGGTGTTTTGGATCCTGGAAAATAAGTAAGCATTCGAATCAGAAATGTAGCAAATATCAATTAAGTAGAGCAATTAGTCTTTGAGGAACTTCAAAAGGTGAAATTACCTGCAGGATGCATCTGTAGATATCCTGATATTTGATCCAGTTCATTAAAGTTGTGTGTTAATGGTGTTGGAGTCGAAGAAATGTTAATGGGAGTTGGTGTAGGCGCTATAGAGTAATTTCCTTCGATAGATGTGTTAACTGATGGATTTGGTGGTGGCAGTTCAGGAGGAGTTGAGAAACTCGTTAATGATGTAGTAATTGGTCTTGCTGCAGGTGGAATCGAATAAGCTTCGCTGATTGGTCTTGGACGACAATAATCCTCTTTGTCTCCATCGTCACCGTTACGTAAAAAAGGAGATCCACTTTCGTTTCCTGAAAATGTAGCAAGTTACAAATCTGCAGATTTCGAATTACACAATCAGAGTTAATATTAAAATTAACTGCTGTTAAATTCAGTTCATTAACTTTATTGGTATTACTTTCTCCTTTGTTTTACATTCAAAATTTAAATATTACAATTTTATAACTTCTTTTCTTGCCTCAAAATTCGTTTATTAAAAAAGAGAAATTTGATGATTTGATTTCTCACCAGGTTCATCAGTTGGTGTTTCACTCATGATCTTGAGGTAGCTGTAGATATTGGTAAACTCGTTCATTTGCTGATGTTGCAGAACGAAACATGCAATAAAAAGAAAAGAGGTAAATTAGTTTAAAGCTAGTTATTTGAGTGCGAGCGATATTTCTTGTCGAAGTCGAATTTGAAAGGAAAGATTACAATTTCTTTTTAAAATCGACAATAAAGCAGTTCCACGGATTTAAAGTTTTTTCTCTTCAATTCAGTTGAAGAATTTTTTGAAGATGTACACGTATAATTATTGTTTTAAGCATATTTTTTTTAATTCGTGGATGAAAATTAAGAAATTCACCGAAGGGTATCGACAGAATCAGTTGGTTGCTTAAAGCCACATTTTAAAGGCGATGCTTAGTGTACCATGTAGCTACGAAGTTGTTGAGCCAATCGAGTGTGACCCGCTTGTTCGGCCAAATCTGTTGGGGTCAATTCGGAAACGTTCTTTAGGTCAGATGCTTGATCACCACCAGGACTTTCCAATAGTTGAAAAGCTAATTTCTCGAGGCCGAATCGTGCAGCAAAATGCAACAAGGTTGGATACTCGTCCGGACCTATTGGAAAGAGATTGAAAAGAAATTAGATTTTTAATGGACAATCTAGGAAAGGCACCAGTGAATTTTAATTATCCTTACCAGCCAAACGCTTGTATTCTAATATGGCAGCGTGTTAAAGCAATATATCAGTTTATTTTTAAGTGTAAATAAAATAACTTAAAATACTTTTATTACAATGACAGAAAAGTCTGAGAATTAGTATTTAAGATAAAAAGCTGAAAAGATTTTACTTGTATAATTCTTGGTAGCCGGTATCGTTCCACTTGGAGTTGAAAGAAGATTGAAGTGCGGTGGCAGATTTCTTCGGAAGGAATGGACCATCCAGTTATCCAGTTGGTCTCGATCTCCAGGATTAAATCCAATTGTCTAGTGAAAAAAAAAAAATAACGGTATGACAAAATATTTCTAAAAAAAACGTATAAATTTTCAGAAGATAAAATTACCTGGCACATGAATTCTAAGGGATTGTCATGGGCCCTCAAGATTTGATCCAGTTCTCTTAGTCTACTTTCACACTTAACTTGGCGAACCCCAAGGGGACATCCATTTCTAATTATTCTTACTCCAACTAACATAGATTTCTCTAGACATTTGTCTGGAATAGAGAACTGGAGCGCATAGGGATTTCTTCTTTTCACGCTGTTTACTTCTATTGCGTCACCACATCGATCCACGATTACTGAAACGATGTCTTCCGGTCTCAAGGGATCATTCAAAAGTGCGATTACCTTGCTGTGTCCCTGAAAAAAGAATACATCGAATTTAAAATAAAAGAAACACCAGTGGATTTAGTATACTCAATAAAGAAAAAAATTATTCTAACCAGTTTGACTTTTTTTGGATGAATTGTGAAGGCAGTCTTGTCACTCTTAAGAGTTGAGGGCAGTGCAGTTCCCAGAATAGAGAACACTGCACCAAAAAATTGGCAAACGAAATCCTCGTCTTGGTCCTTAACAATAAATTTTCGCCATTCTTGGTAAGAGATCAGGGCCGATTTATGACCAGAGGTGAGATGATCTTCTTGAACTCCGAGCATCATCGCCAGGACTTTTTCTGGAACGAGATGCCTGAAAAGGTTCATGGCTTGCTCAGGTCGTGTCAAAACGCGTTTTAACAGATACGGACAGATAACGACAATTTGCAAGCGGGAAGATCTGATTTTTTCTTCAGTTCCGGGATGCGTCGAGTCCTCCACTGTCAAGTGACTTATTCTGTAAAGTATAGAAAGATTTTCATTCAAAAATGTCAAAAAGATGAAATTATTAATAAAATAAATGATAATTATAAATAATGATAATTCATGAAATGATAAATTTACCTAAATGGTGGTTTTCCCTGCTGTTGGCTGATCTGTTCAAAACTTCCTGTGAGATAATTCACCCATAAGGTGGAGGCTTCGCTCTCTCGACTAGAAATGATAACAACATCATCTTCTACCATCGTATCATTTTTTGATGAGGGTATGGTCCCATGTCGAGTGCCTTTAACAAATAAAGGAAGCATAAAATTATTAAAGAACGGATTTAATTTGTCACAATTTCTTAATTGTGCGACTAATAAAAATTGCAAACTAGGAAGCAGAAGGAAAAAGTTTAATTTAAGAGTAGTCTATTACTAATAGAGTCGACGATCAACTGCTGTTGCTTTTAAACAGAACACACTGCGTCTGTATCAATTAAAGCAGTTAAAGTGTCTCAGAAATAGCGATTATATCTACAAACACTGGCATTCCGAAGCCTGCCATTAGTTTATTTTGTTTCACTACAGTAGAGAAAGCCGCCGATCACAGACAGAGAATTTTGCATTATTTTTCCTGACATTTATTTGGAATTAAAATACTGACATAAGTAAACTCCACGCCAGGAGGTGTTTAACAGCTATTTCCTGTTAATAGAGAAGATATTCAAATAATCAAGGGGAGATTTTTAAAATTTTCCTTATTCTATTTTTATTCAGGTCAAGTCAGTATTTGGTATTTCTTTAAAAAAAGCGATATTACATTTTCTAATTCTTTTTCCTCGTAGTCTAAATTTTTGTAAGTATTTATAAAACTGTCACCGCTCTTTCCTGTGGATAATTAAAGTTACTGTACACGCGATGCTCAAATCGGGTTAAGTGCACGCCTTCACATTCTTATAGTCGAGGATGAGTCGTATTCTTTATTATTGATGTTAATGTAAAGAAACACGCAAGAATAATGAAAATTGCAATGGTGAGCTGACTTGTTTTGTTAGCCACGGTTGTAGTTTTCATATATTATTATGCTTAATGTTTGGAATTAATGAAAGAAAGAAAATTGAAAATGATTTAATGTTAGTAAGATTTCTGGTAAAATATTTGAATTAGAAATGCACAAGTGAAATTAATTTGAAATATCAGGTGTTATTATGAAAAGAGATGTAATGCATTAGCATATAAAGGGCTTGGCAGGTCAAAGGCCACACCCATGTGCCAGTGACACGACAGTTAGAGAACCAATAAAAGTTTCATGTGTACTTAAATGTGGTATCCTACTAAAAGATGTTCTTCAATGTTTTTGTATGTTAATGTTACCAACGTACAAGAAAATTCTACTTGTCATGAGTAGTTCATTCAACTTGTTTTAAGTGCTGACTGATTAGCTTGACGCTCGCGGTTTTATCCTCAAGCACTCGAAACTTGATGTAGAATTTCATTTTCACACGTTGATTAAACACCAAAATTAAGCAATTAATTAGAAATATATTCTTTATAATAAGAATAATATTTCTTGAGTTTGGTATATAGATTCGGGTGAAATTTTTCATTTTTGTAGATGCAAGACAAGAGACGGAATATTGGTATCAAAAGACAAAAGGCTCATATCAAAAACATATCACCCCATTAATTATACCACTTTATGCGTGATTATAGAGCATTGAACGTCTACGATTTGCAAATACGTATTGATAATAGAAATTTCCTCAAGTTGTACAGCCGGAAATATGAAAATCATCCGATAAAGTCGTAGTATAGATAATAGAAAGATATAGTAAACAAACAGCGTTATGCAAGACGCATATATATTAAATCGAAATGTTCAAAATATTTTAATTTTTACATATTATAAACTAAATAAAATAATTGATAATTTGATTATTTAATTTAGATCGAAACGATTGGCTTTTCGTGTCATGCGTCGCTTCCGTTTTTGGTATTTCCGGTCATAATTCTGGTTGAAAAATGCAGTTATTTTCCGCGACTTGCTTATAAAACAACTTCTTCCTCATGAAGCCGAGGAGACTCGAAGAAAGCATATTTTAATTATAATTTTAATAATTCTTATAATAAAGAAATATAATTTTAGTTTTAGTTTAAACCAGTCGTTGTGAAATATATAAGAAACCGTTTTGAAGTCTCATATGTCAAAATAAAAAAAAATCGCGGATATAGTGCAACAAGTTGTTGAGAAAAATTTCGCAATTTTGAGCGCACATTATCACGGCATAAATTTCGTTTATGTTCGCGACACATGATATTTTCTACTTCGGTCTGTTCATGGGTTGGATCTGGAATTTCCGGTCGTTTTTATTACGTTTCTGCGAACCTTTTTGCCAGACTATAATTAAAATCAAAGTACTGAATGCAGAAACCGCTCTTATTACAGAAATAAATTTATTTAATTAGAAAATACAATTTATCAAATTTGAAGATTATATTTTAACTTACGACTGCATACTCCCGATAAATCCAAAAAATTAGGTCTGTTTCTTCTTCGACTCCGAGGTGTTTCGCATTGTAGCGCCATTTTTTAAATATTGCACGGCAATAAAAAAAAAGTAGCCTAAACGAAAGCTGTATTTGTTTTATTATAAAGCAGCACCGCGGAAATACCACGCACTGAGTTTTTATTTTATACTAAAAATAATAACAAAGCACGGAGAGTTTATCTTTTTTAAATTGAAGACTCAAGTCAGGTACCTCTTACATTGCTGACCACTGACTGAAGGAACTGCTCATAAGAATCCCATCAGTCCCCATTCGAACCATTGTTTTCAGTTGCGCCCTCAAATTATAGGCGATGACCACAATTATTATGCGAACACGATTCGAATATAAAAGATCAGTCGCATATATTATTTACTCCACCCAATTCGGAGACTTATTCTGTCTTTGATATAATATATGAGCGGGAGGAATATTTTTAGGATTCCTTTTATTGATATTAACATTACATTCGTTAAAATTAACTTGAAATGTTTCTTTTAAACAATTTAAATATAGACTTTAGAGTATAAAATAAAATTCAGAGGATCTAAAAATTGATATTGACTCGTTGAAAGTATCAACATCGTGTAAAATTCGTTCCTTTTTTAATGCTAATAAGGTAGCACGGAGTCAATAAAAGAAAAAATAACATGGGAATGTTGTGTGTCTCATATTATGTCTGCAAACTGCAGACTTCGTATCCGGACAAAAGAGAGGGAGAGTGCTGGCGAAAACACTTTGGCCAACGATTTAATTTGCATTCGATGAACCTTATTGCATATTTCTGGCTCTTTGTTCCTAAATTAAAATTCCAAATTTTTAGTTCTTTATAGTAAATACTTGAAAAATATTTTACCGAAATAATTTTGACTCCGTTTGATGTAGTGAGTCTCCTCCTTGATCTTCATTCTGACAAACTTCTAAGTGAAAACTTGTTTGCAGTGAAATTCTCTTTTCTTCAACGAAAATCACTTTCTTTATTATTCACAGATTTCTCTCACACATTTTTCACATATTCCCGGTTGTAACCACTTGCAGAGCAACTTTTCAAAAAAGGAGACACCCGAAGAACTCTTTACTAATTTTTGTAAAAGATTCAACGCGATTTAGGAAAGAATTTACTCTAATGGCAGCACTTTAACTTCGCTGCGGTTTTGTCATTGCGCGAGGGAAAAAAATAGCAAATAATGCGAGTTTTTTTTAAATTGAGGAAAGTTATTACTCAGAAGTTTCTGTGATAACCACAGACGACTAAAGTTGAGTCTCAATGTCGCGCACAACTATAACTAAACCAAACCGGCGGTAGAAAAACGCGCCTGCAAGAAATCCGTATCTGTCTCTGCGCGTGCGCAATCCAGAGAGACTGCGCATTCGCTGGACCAAAATCGAGAAGTATAAAGATCAAGAATTTGAAAAGCTTTAACAATTTTTTCTGTTTAGATCAAAATTTTCTAGATTGAAGATAGATTAAAGAAAGATTTCAATTTTAGATCTGCAATGCGGAAAAGTTGAGCGCTTTGCGCGGGAAAAAAATCATTTTAAACAATGCCGAGTGTTATCAATTTTTAAACTAAACACTAATTATTTCCATGAATGGTTTGAAGTACCTGAAAATGATTGATTCCACGAGCAATTAGATTGCAAATTGGTAGAAATTATTTTTCGCAATTGCCATGTGGCTCGCAGCCAAACGGTTGGAGCGATTCGTGGAATTTGAAATAAAAATGGCAAGCTCAGTGTCGCGATTAATTCACAGGGTGGCACTCAACTCGAGCTATTACTTTTGGTGCCATCACGCTTGTTAACCTAAGTACGCCATTTTTTACATAAACCTATAAAAAAACAAAGAAAAATGTAGGCGCTTTGTAGAAAAAAAGAGTCTAGTCGAGTTTAATTCGTTGACGCTTTCGTGACAAATGTCCCTGTGTTTAAATCCGTAAATCTACAGATTTTTCACACCAGTCAAGAAGGATGGAATAGTACTATTAAAAGAATGGATCACATTTTTAAATGTTTCTTTTTTTTCTTTTATTCATATTTCATTTTTTAAGCAAGAACTGTTTCATAATATGTCTTATTTAAACAAATTATACTGACATGTTATTATGTAACTTTTGATTTATTTTTGTTTCACCGAGTAAGTTTTCTGAGGGTGACGAATTGGAATTTTCCTGGAGAGAACGATGCGCTATTAAAGTTCGACTCAAGGGAAAAATCTATGAATGAAGAAAATTGTAGTTGGGGGATGTCTTGCCTCGTTATCGAAGAGATCATTACATCGTGAAACCCTCGAGTCCTGTACAAATATATATATAGACAGGCCGAAAGAAAGATGCGTAAAAATATGTCAGTCTGAGTACAATCTCGAAACAAACAGACTCTAGAAATTTATCGCCTTTTCTAGAACTGGGAAAATCGTTCGCTTATTCAGGGAAGAGAGATTGTTTTCTTTTTACGAAGGAATTCAGTCGATTTTAGATTTATGTGACTCATTCGTCAAAACAGTAATAGAAAACAAAGTTGCAGATGATGTAAAAAAAGTATATCGATATAGGGAGCAGATTAAATTATTTCTTGTACGAATTTAAAAAGCGAGTACAGGATAAATGTTATCTCTAAACTTTGAAATGACTTAAATGGCGACTTGTAAAGGCAAAACTGGTGGCAACGATCTCTTAACTCTTATTTTTCTTTTTTTTACGAAAGAGTAGAGTAAGTAATAAAGGGGAGAAGACCCATGGCCATGGTCAAAGCAACAGGGCTTCCATTCACATAGGAGAATCGAAATTCTATGGAGGAACATTTAACCGACGAGTTCCCTTATCGACTACATCCGCCGGTCAAAAACCTCATTTTACTCATCGATATTATTCTTTTTTTCTCGCAGATATTATGACTATTAGAAAAGGTAATAAATCCATCATACTATTTTTTTCTAGTTGTGATTGTTAATTTAAAAAATGAAATTATATCTCAACTCTAGATAAAAATATCAATTCTTGGTGATAAAATTTCATAGTACATAAAGAGGAGAAATAATAAATAATGAATAAGAAAAAAAGAAGGAATAATGAGATTGCAATGAGATAATCAGTTTTGATTCATTATTCGGTTATTGTATGTACAAGAGATTCAAATCTGGGGCTACATTGTCCTTCGCTTAATATAGAAATTGGGCCTGTCCAATTAGAAAATTAGAGAAGTGAGTCAATCAGTCCTAGGGGCGAATGTCGGAACATAAATAATCGCTTTAAGGTCTCTTCACAAAAAATAAATTCTGTTCATTCTGTTTATTGTTTCAATTATGGATGGTTAATTTAAAACAAAATATTCTATAGATAGTTAATGTTATTTTTTACAATCACTACAAAAGTTTAGTAAAAATCGCTTTTGAATTGAGCTCAAAATCCGATAACTGGAAAGATAAAATAATCCGAGATTATGGGAGTCTTATCTTTTAAATGTGCTAAGCGGCTTAGACTAGTGAGGATGAAAATATTTGCATAGATAAAATTTATTTGTGCTCAGAAATCAGTTCTACTTACGGAATTATAAATTTCATTAATAATTATAATTGTAATTATCATCAGAATTAGTCTCTCAAAATTTTGTGCAATTTTTGTCATTTATTTGTATATTTATACATCGGATGATACGAAAGTGCATAAATTATAATATCGATATGAAATGCGACATAAATGTTTAGCGTTTCTGAGGAAAGAGATTTACCTAAATGGAAAAAGTGAGGCAGAAGATAACTGAATGAAGGAAGACTGGAAGATGATAACCTTATGAATGTTATCTTGAGGGGAGCATTAGACTAAAAAATGTCTATGAGAATTGACACATACGATTTCTGTATTCTTGTATATGTCTATAAATATGCATATATATATGCACAGTATTGTAATGCTCTAATCATAACATTCGAGTCAGATTCCGAGATGCGAGAACATTAAAGTTTTTTCCATCTTTTTTTATAATTTACTTCCTCTCTTTATCACTGTCTCGATATAAATGTAATCTTATTAAAAATAAGTTTAAAAAAATGTTGATATGTGCACTAAACCTCTTAAACATTCTCAATAATTCCAAACTGCTCAGAATTTTATTATATTGTTATTTATCAGGTTTATCCGAAACCATCATTAATTAAAATTCCTACAAAATCATAAAATAACACAAAATACATTTCAATAAATCGAACGTAGTCGAATTATTCAGTCTCTTTAATTTCATTCGCCTGATACAAGGCAATCTTCTTACAGCAGCGTATGAAGGTTGCCGTTGATATTTCTGACCCAAAGAAACGATTTTTGAATTTTTGCAAATATAATGAATATAATTTCTGAAATATTCTATTTTTGTAAAAACCAGTGTTTTTTTTTTAAATGAATTGTCGGTTGTTCAATTGTATGTCCTTTTTCACTAAAACCGAATGAATTGTTTCTTTTGAAGTTTGCTTTATCTTCATTAATAGAAGAATTGAAAAGAAGAAAATAAGCGAGATAAATGTCTTGATTCTTTTAAAATTATAGCAGGCATTATCTCACTTTATTTGAACCCAGAAAATTCAATTTTACCGCTCGCGACAATTGGTGTAAACTTGATTTTGAGTAAATTCCATGGGGACTCCCTCAAGATGGAGGAGGATGACGTAAAAATAGAAGGGAGGCAATGAGAGTCGACGCTCCGAAGAAAATGCATATGATAGCGAGAATGAGCGACGGCAGTAGATAAAAATAATAAGGAGCGACTGTAAAAACAGAAATAGGAACACGACTCGTGCCACCACACTGCATCTTACCAAGCTGGTTGCTTATGACTGCGAAAAATGAATCGCGGAATTTGTCACGAGACTCCATAAACTCCGGTTTAGACATAAAATCATACATATACACCGAAAACTAAAACTCGATCATAATCTCGTGCCTGAAACTCGATTAATCAGGATTAAATCAAATTTGAAAGTTTCGTCCTCTGAAATCAAAAGTTATTTACAGTAATCGCATTGCAACTTTCAAGAACAAATCTTGAACTCCAACTGTCAACTCAAAATTCGATTATCTCGATTCACTTATTAGCTGAAAATTCAAAAATGATATTTTTATATGATGGCGATTTGATGATAGTCAATAAATTTTATCATAAACTCTGCAGAAAAACTTAATGATTATTCAAACTAAATTTAGCGGATGAAATTTGTTTTCTCGGTCTATGAATATTTCTTTCGGTAGAAAGACGATGCTATCCAATCCCTTTTTTAAACTTTCTTTCATCTTTCTTCGATTGTTGTTCTTCCTTACATATTACATCTTTTTCCAAACATTATCGTTAGTCATATTCGCTGATTTTCCATTCATTCAGCTTGATCTCTTCCGTTCATGAATAGATAGAGTTAGAAAGACAGATCCTAAACACAACTAGCAATGATGAATAACGAGTTAATCTCGCATAGGCTTTGATTGTCGGCGATCTCCAAAGACAACGATCCAATGAACCAATGAACCAACGAACCCTCTCCTCTCTTGGGTCCGGAAATAGTACGAACGGCAACATAAACGGACTTGCAAGTTGTAGCCACACTGATATGAGATTCATGAGTTGGATTGGTGGATATGCAGGACCGGAAGTAACGAACTCTATAACAGCTCGTATGAACTGCTGCCACCAGGAAATAAACTGGCAAGTGTATATGAACTGTGGACGATACATGGCTTATTTGAATGTATATAAGGGAAGAGGAAATAGAACGACGAGTGGAATGCGTAATTTTCGGGGTGCCAATTTTAAATTTGAAACGAGTTTCAATTACTCGCTGGATATTTGCAAAATGTTATTTCTGGAATGCTTAAACGAAATAAAG
This sequence comes from Synergus gifuensis, assembly GCA_904066015.1. Lineage (NCBI taxonomy): Eukaryota > Metazoa > Arthropoda > Insecta > Hymenoptera > Cynipidae > Synergus > Synergus gifuensis. The sequence continues at coordinate 4,032,751 of CAJFCO010000046.1, read as the reverse complement.
AACACAGTCGATTTAGTCAGGACTGATCTGTGAAAACTCTAGTTTCTATATTCAGCTACAATGTAAAATCTGGAAACTTTCTTATGCTTTTTCTTTCTTCCTGTATCAATCTTTCCAGATGGCTCTCACTCTGTCTTAAAAACCGGATGTGTCGTTCGCCCGGTCTTCTGGTACAAATGTATACGGATTAACACATATTACGTATACAATTTATCCTTTACGGTTTTGTAGACAGTAATAAAAAGAAAGAGAAGAACTTCAGGGTGGTTAGATGATGAACGATACGGCTGCATCGTACTGCATCAACAAACGCATGGCGACTTCCGGTAGCCGGTTATCACTTTGAGTTTTTTTAGAGGATTTTTTATGCATTTGAAAAAACGATAGGATGTTGGCATCAGTAGCTAGTGACAGTCAAAATACTTATATTATTCGAAAAAGGAAAGCGTAATAAGTAAAATATTTATCATTCATATTCTGCCATCTTCTTTTCTTGTATACATAATCAAGGATATTTGTTTATTACACGCTCGTTAAAATTTATATTAGAATTTCATGATTGTATTTCTGAGATGATCGTGATTTCCCCCACGTACTTCCGTCACGCATTTCCTGTGCAATGCTTATGCACTTTCGCTTCGCTTTCCGGAAGATTATGACAGAAGGGTGTTTACGGTAGTCAGAATTTCCTTAAGCCGAAAAGTATAGCTCAAAATTGCAAACAAAGTAGAATATGGATAATGATAAAACGTATTTGTAATAAATTCTTAAGAGGACGAAATTGAAACGTTCAAGCTAAATTATTTCATTATATATAATGTTCTCTTTTCCAGAGGTGATTTTTAAATCAATTGGATACTTGCGCACAAATTGTCTACATAACATGATGCATGTAAGCAATTTTCGCTGACCTTCAAGCGCGACCTGTACTCGTAAGCAGGATGATTGTTTCTTCATTGGGCGCTCGTTCAAGCCATGAAGTTAGACGTCTTTGACGTCTGAACAAATGGGATCTATGTTTTTGGTAACGAGAAACATGTGGCTTGACCAGCGACTGCAGAATTCTCAGAAAACCCAAGATCTTAAGCTACTGCATTCCATAATTTTGAAAAGCGGTACGGAAGTATAAAAATATGTGGAAAACACAAGGTGCATATTTTAAATGTTTTTTGAAACACTTCATTCTTCAAATCTTGTTAAAGATTTAAGTAATTTCTGTAATTGTGCTGCAATATGATTTAGAAAACTACATTGTCTAAATTGAATAATTTTTTATTTCACAATGAGAAGGTCATTTTGTGATTTATTATTCTCGCAACACACCATTTACGTCCCTGAGTTGTTCGTGTGTAAAAGACACGTGAGGTAGTAAGATTTTATTGACCTGACTCTATTAACACGCAGGACCGAACCGAAGAGGGCTGACTTGATGGAAAGCGAGATTTCGTACAACGAATACTAAGAGTCGACTTCCGGGCTCGCTGAGACTCGCATCCATCCCATAATCTATGATCATAGGCTTAAGCCTTATAAACCTCGTATAAACCTTCTTATTCGTCCTCAAAAGGAAATGTAATCTACAGCTCTAACTTCTGAGTACCTTTTATGAAGTGAAAAAGTCAGAATGATGTTTTCCAAATGCTAATAAGATTCAAGATCTAGATCTTAAAATATACCTTTCAAGATCTATACGAGCTTTCTCGTTTAGGTATTCATTTTCGAATAATTTTCGAAAGATTTTTAGAATTAATTTTATTTGAGATTATATATTACAATCAATCAATGCTTAATTCGTTCTCGAAAGCTTTGCGTTATTGAATTTTTTAAAATTAAATAACGATTAAACTGAATTGATGAACCATGTGAACTCCATTGTCGCGAAATTAGTTTTGAATCAAAGAAGAGGAACATAACGAGACTATTGTAGTCGTGGTTGCTGATGCGGGTGTCATAAAATTACTAGTGCTCCGTGGGAACTTGAATTTCAGTGTCCATTATTCGAAGGCATGCTTCATAAATAGAATATAGGCCATAGGTCCATCCGACACAGAAGGTTCATGTAAATTGCAAGCGATAGTACATGTAACTATGTAAATTACGAGCTGCAAATGGCTCTTGCATGTAGCGCACTGATTGATCGATACTGCAACTTGTAACGAAATATAGGCGACAGTAAACACCTCATATATCAGCGAGGAATCTTCATTTTCATCTTCATATTTATATAATATATATTTTAATACTCGTTTGCATTCAAGTAAAAGTAAATTAAAATTCGCTGTACATCAGTCAATCACAGCGAATTTAAGTAGAAATGCCTACTAATGTCTTTAAAGGGGACGAAAGACGCAGATTTGCGTCACCTTTGAAATGTAGTCTGATTTTCATAATCAGTGGAGCAAGAAAGACAGGAAGCTCATTTTGCGCTGCTTGCAAAGTAATAAGCGATTCAGTCTAGTTTTCAAATGCGAACGAGATAAGAAATGTTTTACGAATTGGAATAATCCGTAATTCTCAACTGGCAAAATTGTCTCATAAAATTGTAGATGGTCAATTGGTCATTATGCAATAATCTTCATTATTGCATATTTAAGTAAGACATAACGGGTCATCTTATCAAATTGAATAATGGTGAAAATAAAAATCGAAAAACTCACCCTTTGCTGAACTCCTGTGCCTCCTTTTCTTGGATTTCGAGCTCGTTCGTCGCTTCTTCACCTCGCCACCATTGGTAGGAATCGGTGGCGCCATAACACTCGGTTCCACAAGAATTTCCGGCTCCTGGGTCTTCCTTCTTCCGAAACACACACCAGTTCCACCATTATTTACACCACGATCTTTAGTCAAAAATGTCCCAATAGAATGTCTTCTTCTGTCAGCAGCAGATCCAGAAACTGGCAATGTAGCTGACAAGTTATAATACCTAGCATCATTAACTCCGAGAAACACTTCTCCCGAATTGTCATCATCTTCATCCACTCCTCTTCCATCAACCACATCTTCACCCGGAAGTCCACAATAGACCATATCGTTACTCAAAAGTTCACTGGCAGATTTAAGAATCCTTCTTCTTCCAGGTCTTCTTCTATCTTTCTCTGAATGTGAGTGAGATCTATGCGGTAAGTAAGGCGATGGAGGAGCAACATCGGAAGGCCGGGGATCACCTTTCAGAAACTGTTCAGTTCTTTCATGATCCGCGTTTGCACTAACTGACCTGAAGAGATTCCTGAAATTCATCCTCTGACTCCCATTGTTACTATCTTGGCGAGATAACATTGGAACTCTTTCTTCAGTTGGTGTGGATGGAAAAGATAATCCGTCGTGTTGCATTAAGGTACTTGTTGTAGAATTTGAAGTGATGCTAGCTGATGAGGTTGATCCCATTTTGCACGGTTTTCGACGAAAGAAGGAGCTGAAACCTCTTGAGGTCAATCCAGTGTTTAGAGAAGATGGTCCAGAATTCTGGAGTGTCTCGGATGATGTACCCCCGCTGGAAAGCGAGAAGTACGAGGGGTTGTCTGTAAACATACGGGAGATCAGTTAGAAATTCACTGTTTTGGTTTTCAATGGATACTACGGAATCATTTTTTTAGCCTACAGAATTGGTCCAGATTTATGTATCCAATTCATCAGGTAATTAACACATTCGCAAGATCCCTATTCTCCAATGACTGAAGACTAATCAAGCATAGTGCAATACATTTCAACTGATGTAATTTGATAATGCTAACGTAGCAGATCTGTGAGACTTATAACTGTGGAGAATTATCTAATCCTCACCAATTTATCTTGGTGGCAAGTCGTAAAATTGATTTTGTTTGCTACCGGCCAGTTCTGGAATCATTTTAACAGATTATCGCTGAAGATCCAAGAAGAAGAACAATTCTTTTGATCAGCAATATTCAACTGAGAATCCACGATCTTAATTACACAGAAAGTTTTGTTCCACTTTACGAGTAAAATTCTTTTCGGAAGTAAAAAAAACTTGCAGAATCTGTGAACACTTTATGCTGTTAAATGATGATCACAGCAAGTTTCTCAAACGTCTTCACAAATTTGGTAAATATTTAAAAGAAGGGGGATTTTTTACGCATTCTTCGCGAGGCTTTGAGAATGAGAAGATAAGATGAGAAGAGATAAGGTTTCTTTTGGGTGTCACGTGATACGATCTGGATCTCGATCACCGAAGAGAACCACCTGAGATCGCATTTGAGACTGGAAGAGCTGAAAGTCGAGATGCGACAGGGCGTTATGGGACGCTGCACGCGACCCAATAAAGGATAAGGTGGGGGAGAAGGGACCGGATGTTGCATTGTTCCCCCTCTACCCTTCATCACTACCTCCGCCACCCTGTACTTGAGAAGTTGAGAGGAGAGCCGAGAAGTCCGCCACCGGAAATGCAGCACCACGTCTCAATCGACGAATTCGAAGGAACCACAATTTGAAGAAAATGGGAAAGTGGTGGGGGATGGGGAATCATGATTGGAATTAAGAGAAATTATTCATGACGCTATATGTGATAAAAAGAGAGAAGCTATTCATTTTTTAGCCTTTATTTCTAAATTACTTCTTCTGACAGATCTTTTCTATTTTTAATATAAGATAAATCCGAGAATAAATGTCGGAGTTTTTTTTCAGAAAGGAGATGAATCTATATGTAAAGAAAACTCTGAAAAGAGGGCTGTACCAATTCAGAACCAATTGAACGTCGATAAGGGAAAGAAATCGAGAGGGATTCTCACGCCCAGAGTAAGCGATTGCGGGGGAGGTGCCTTAATAAAAAGCTAAAAAGGATCATGAGATCCTTCTGAGAAAATGGATTACATGGGCTTAAAGGAATATCGAGTTTCGTAATATTTTAGGGAAAATCAAACCTTTTACAATATCTTCTCAGCTAAACTTTATACCTTGGCAAAAGGAAAATAAAAATTGGTAGTATAAGAAACGTTATTTGTTTTATTCAATTCCAATAGTTTTCGCTATCGTGCAAAATAATCTAATTTCCTTTTGAGAGCAGATCGTAAAAAGAAACTGAAGGTTTATGGAGGAAGGCCAGTTCAGAACAGGTACAAAGTGTGTTTCTTTTCCAAAGAAAAAATGGTCAGATTACCGAGCTTCCAGTAGCTTGTTGATGATGAGATACGAACACGTGTGATTATACGCAAGTGTACGTGTTTTGAATGCAAACGATGCAATTTATACGTGAGTGAGGATACTCTGATGACAAAAATTTATGGATAAAACTTACCGACAGCCATGATGCTCTCTTGGTCAAAAATCAACACCGATCTGCAAAAAAAATAGATTTGAACAATTAAAATTCATAAGAAAAATAATTATGGTTTTGGTATCAACGGTTTTTATTTGAAAAATTGTCTATTGAAAAGAGAGGAAATGAGCCATTATTCAACGAATTGGTTTGAAAGGAAGCGTGCATGGATCATGGATTCGAGGAGATTAATTCTCGGATTAATTCCGACGAGAATTCTGAACAAAAGATTTCATTACGTTTTTCCCGGAATGAATTCACTTGCATCGCATCGAAGTGATTTTATTATTGCAGCATTGCCAGGATTCGAGTGCAAATTTCATTCATGTCTGGAAATAGTCGTGAATATTATATTTAGAGGCTCTAGCAAAGAAGCAAGAGACGTGTGCTGGACGGTCCATTCACGATTTGCGTCGTGCAATCAGTGATGAACTCTATTTATGAAACTATTAAAGATTCTTGTCTCCCTAACTTTATAGTTTCAATATAAAAAGTACAGGATAAAAGTAAATTTCTTGGATTTTCCAAATTCCACCTGAAACAAACAGCTGCCTATAGTAATAAAATTTTGTGTTGGCTCCAAGAAGTCAATCGAAGCTTCTATTTTCGGTATTTCCTTCGAAGAAAGAGAAGCAAAGTGAAGAAGAAAGAAAATCCGACATGGGAGTTTGAAACTTTCGTATCTTTGTTGTTATAGGATTGAATTGAAGCTTTATAAGTCAAATTTTAAATCCCCTTATCTTAAAAGTTGAAAAATTGGAATAATTCCGATTTTAAAGCTTTCAAGCCATACTTCAGCATCTGCTTTTAAAATTCAAGTAGAAAATATTGAAATTTGAAAATTTTATATAAGTACCGAATGTAATAAAAAGTGAAAAAAAATCGTAAACAACGGAAAATATGAAACGACACATGGCAGATGTGAATGCGACCCGATTTAGCTTGTAAATATATGACAATGGAGGGTCACTTCTTGCGAAGCACCTGCAAATGGAGCACGCGTTAAGTTGTACACTTCCGGTGCGATGCCTTGACGCGTGCCCTAATAAAAGCAATTATATCCTAGCTTTTACGCCCACAACTTGCCAATTTCGCTTGAGTTTTGCAGACGCTTTTCAATTTAAAGTATATGTTATGTATTATTACTACCTTTATCATACTTATGTAGTTTACTGCTAGGATCGTGACTTCAGTATCATTAAAAATGTCCAAATTTACAAAATGGTGCATGACCTTGGGCTAACTGAATGCAGTTTGGTTCGAGTCGATCAAAATCATGCAAATGATTTCTTGTCTGCCTGATGCGCGTGCCAAGATTGCCTTTTAGCCCGTGAAAACATGCCTTCACCTCAAGTTGCAACTGTAATACGAATGCTTCGATCCGATGTACAGCTACTTATGTGCTTACACGACCAGCCTATATTATAGCTGAACATTTTTATCAGGCATTGTTATCCAGTTGCGTAATACCCAATGCCATAGTTGTACCTTAAAACTTGAAAGTATTCATTTAAATTAGATGCGCAATTAATGGATACGCCGATTAATGGATTCGTTCGTCATAGCGAAGTTATGAGTAAAATTAAACAGAAATCTGTCGTCATATATCGATGTAAGGTTTCAATATAAAACTTTTTTAATTCAAGACTCACAAAGTTTTCATAAAGCAATATCAGAAGCGTGTATCAGTGGATTTTTATGTCAAGAAAATAGAGAACTGAAGATGATTGGCAGCCGACTGAAAAAAGAGATATTTTTTGTTGATCGACTGTCATTGTTGATTTTGATATTGTTGTTGCTGGGGTAAAACCGATCTTTGCAAGCGTCTGGTTTGGTTCGGCTGTCAGTTTCGGTCTATTAATATACTCAGTGTGAGCAACCTACCTAATTCCTAATGGAATTCTTCTATAGGTTCTTCGAATTTCTTCCTAAAAATATTCCACACCAAATGACTTCAGAATTCCTGAGCCTAATGCACTTTTACATTCTCTCTTGAAATACAACCCATGAACTGAAAAACAATTGCTTCAATGCTTTCATTGTTTCGTGTGAAGAAGTCACCTGATTTTTATCATAAATGTAAAACAATATTAATAGCATTCAGAGGTCCCAATTGCGTTGTTTGATTTTGACATTTGTACTTCTCATTTTTCTTCGACTGCAGTGTTTATGTTCTCAGTAACTGTCACTGGAAATGGCATTTTGGCGTTTAAGAGCAGATAAATCAGAGGTTTCACGGTGACAGAATTTTGAAGAGCGTGTGATGCAGTGCGCTACTGTAAACGTAAGAAAAGCCCGCATGGTCATGTATCATCATGCATTATTAATTTATGACATGATTTTTCCGATACAATTATTAAATTACTAAATAACAATGATGCATTTTCTCCCAATGATTTTTAATTCAGTCAATATTTGTAAAAATAGGGAAAATTCCACTGAATACTCTTTGCATCAACATTTTTTAAAATGTACTGAACTCACCAATTTTCATCCAAGAAATTAATGATTAGAAGTCCTCATCTTTTGCACTTGGTCAAGGGCACCTCGATAATTGCCTTCCGAAGGCCGGAGGGTCAGTGGAAGAAAAAAAGCAGAAACTAAACTAAATAAAAAGAACCGGTTTGTTTTTGAATGCACAGTGGTATGAGGAAATGTGGAGATATTGGTGGTACAGCAGCAGACACAGCATAACTGAGAACACTGAGAACACTGCACGCGGAGCACTGACAGCACAGAACTCAGAACTCTGAACGAAGCACGAAGGGGACAGCAAAAGTTGGGCTCGCGTCTTGCGAAGCTGCTGCCATGTGACCGTCTTTCTGGTCTCTTTCCCTTTTCTCTTCTCTTCTCTTCTTGCTCCTAGGAAGCGAAGCAGAGTGCTAGAGTGCCAGAGTGCCAGAGATTTGGTATTCGAGTCGACCAACGAACCAGCCAACCATCCGACCCACCCACGCATCTGGCGAAGGAAAAGAAAAGAAACTCTAGACCCATGTGCTCAGCTTCCACTCGAGATCAAGAGGAACAAGAGGATCAAGAGAAAGGTCTCCGCGTGGCGCGAAAATACGGTAATGACACTTAGAGAGTGCCAAGGTGAAGATTGAAGATTCACTGATGCTCTCGCTGATGCTTCAAATTCCCGTAGATGAAGAAATACAAAAGAAATTGAACTGAGGGCAATTTTTAAAGAGTTTGTTTTGCTCTACAATTGGAACTCTGATTACTGTTTAGTACTTTAGTGTCTTCCCTCCGGTTTCCGCAGAAGAAACTGATTGAAGACGTAAGGGAAAGAATGCGTGACAATATATGAATAATATAATAATATAATTACAATATAATTGTAATTGCAATCGAACTTTGAATTTTACACATGAAAACGTATTTCACTTCGCGGTGAAGAAGCATTTTCTGATAAAACGTGCATCTAGTCTGCCAGTCTGCAAGTGCGGACTCTTGCTAACTGAGGCAAGTTTTTTCTTCTTTTTGGTTTTCTTTCTCCAACGGAGAAGTAATTCGTATTGAGGTAAGGTTAGTGTTAGCTGCGTGCATGCGTGTCTGTCACGCATGGGCATCAGAAGCGGAACAAGACGTGCATCCTTCCTTGGAAGAAAAGGGGCTTATTTAATTTTCATGGCTTATGCGCGTCCAAATCGGAAATTAAACCTGAGATGTTTATGAATCTTGATTCAATAAATAATTCGAAGACATCCTGTTGAACAATTTTCAAGTAGCACAATTTACTCTTCTGAGAATCAAACTGCAAGAAAGTATGATAGATCATTAATAGAAGAAGTGATCTACTGAATCTAGAGACGCATGATGAGAATGTCCTTAATTGTCTGTCTATTAAGGCATGCATGATTGCATTAGACATTAGTCATAAAACGAGTTGAATATTTTATCGATGCAACTCAGAAAGAGATACAAATAAGTAAATATAACTGAACAAAATATAAAAAGTCGATAAAAGGTGAGTGAGGTAGTAAGGGAAGAGAAGAAGGAGAAGAAGTGCTAAGAAGTGTCGAAGGACATTTCTCATTAGAAAAAAAGCAGCATCTGTCTAGGCACTTTGACACCCATAACCATAAATGATTTTCTGAAACGAAATAGCCGGCCGGCTTGCTAAACACGTGTTGTCCAAATGTCAGAGCCTTTTTCGACAAAGCCATGGGGATTCTGACCTGGCTGCTGGCTGGCAAACTTCATGCAAGAAGGAAACGCGACGAATGTTCGGCACGAGCCACTCTGATTTCTCTCTGGTTTTTAGTGAGGGGAAGCAAAAAAAAACAGAAACAAAAAACATGTCCTAGTTTCCGTTCGGTACTTCTGGCCCTCTTACGCAGATATATGATTCACTTCATGAAATCACTCATGATAAACAACTAATTTAGATTTAGAGAGTTTTATTTTTACTTCTAAGCAAAATGAATATTATAATAAGCAGTGTAAATTGAGGGTGAAATTTTGCTTGAAGATGTGTCGGGAAATTAAGCAGAAGTCCTCTAATTCCCTTTGCATTGTCTTTTGTCTGTACTGCTGAAGAACAGATGAAACAAAGGGAAAAGAGCTGAGAGGGAAGGCAAGTTCTTCAGAGAAGAATAAGAAAGAGATTCTACTTAGCACTGTGTAGCTTGGTGAGAACGAAAACAATGACTTTAGCTGGCTTTAGCATTTGTAAATAAAGATGCCGCTAATCAGTCTTCTCCGCTCTCTTCTTATACAGAAGCGAGATGAATGCATAATGACTTGATGCATTCATTCACGTTTGCTTATTCTCCATTCTTCTTTTTTTCACCATCTCCACGCTTCTTCGCCACAGCTACTCTTCACTTGGGGATGTCGAGGAAATTTAAATTTCCAATTCTTGTTGACCCTTCGCATGAATTGCTTGCAGTATAAACGTCTCAGATTTATTTTTGTATTATTCATGAAGATTTCCTGAAAGAAATTCCTCTCCAACTATCCGGTAACACCCAATCAATATCCCGTAATACTCTTCGGCTCACCCTCTTACAATTCGAGGCAGAAACAATTTGTATTCCTTTTACCTAAATATTTTCGCCAATTTACATTAATACCAGCAATTGGGGTTTCATCTATAGAGACCCATCAAGTTGGTGACTTGACAACAAGTTAACATTTGGATCTACATGCATAATTTCAAAAATGGTCACGTTAAGCAAAATTGAATTAAAATGTTTTAATAGATATATAGAATTTATAATAGTTTTCTTCGATAGTAGTTTCTATTTAAAACTTTATTAGGCAGAGAGTATAGAATGAAAAAAAAGAGATAAGGTTTAGAGTTTATATCCGTAGCATTGAAAGATTAGCGACAGCAGATTTATCCTGTATATCCTTGACCCCTGAAGATGATAACCCGATTTACGTATGAGTATAGAGTATACACGGAGCCTTTGAAAAGCGTGAGACTTATCTTTCATAGAGTTATTATCTGTTATAATACACGCTTTTATAGAAAATTGAATTTAAACCTCAATGAATATTTTTCTTTATGCAAAAAAACGTTTTTCAAACACAAATATTTTATTTAAAAATTATTTTGAGTTATACTTTAAGAAATATTAGTTAAAATTCTACGTAATCTAAATTGTACACTAATGTAAATTTAAAAAAATTGTGTTTGTTTGATAAACGTTAATATTTTGTATTGAATCTCTGTCGGCAATACAGAAATAATATTAATGATGTCCAAGGTCCAGTCACTGAGAGTGAAAGTGTGTTTCGAACTTTCGAAGTTCCCCGATTCTGGAATATCGCGCATACGTTTATGGGACGTCTTGTGAATTAGATCTTGTGTTTTAAGTGAACCGTGAAATTTATTACAAATGCTTGATTTATCTTCATCAACTAGTAGGAAAACTTTGTTAATAACTTGAATTATATAAAAAGTGTTGTTCTTGTAACGCTATCTCAATTAGACAAAAAGAAAAGACACGTGATGCATTCGAGTTTATTTCAACAAATAAGTAAAAAAAAAAAAAAAAACAGTTGTAGTAAGAGTGTAAAAAGTGAGAAATTATTGTATTAAAATCTGAATTGATTTGAAAAGCAATAAAAGTATAAAATACTAATTTTTATAAAGACAGGCTTGTTTTTTTTTTCTTATGCTATTATTTATTTTCTTTGCGCGAAAATTTTTAGATAAAAGTACTACATCTGTAATTAAAAACGTATCTTCTCAACACGAATAGCTTTTTTCTAATTTACAATGCAAATTTTCCTTGGAGAGCGTATAAAATCTTGTTTTCGTTATGATGAACACATTTTTGTGATGGAAAGAAAATAAGTTTTCAAATTAGGAAAAATAGAATGAGATTTACATAATTTTTTGCAGAGTGTAAAATTCACATTTAATTATGTATTGAGTAGCTGCAAGAATTCGATTATAATTCATCAATTTCATCAAAATTTTTAGAAATATATATTTTGCGAGCTTTAAATCTTTATTTTTATTTTTATTTATTTTTCAGGTAAATAGAGAATCTGAATGGAATTCCGTTTTTTTTTTGAGTGCAGTCGCTGTCATCAGGACTCGTCGATGAATTCGTCAAAATGTCAGTGTTCTAGTAAAACGAAACGAAGTGCGCAGCTACGGATTTAACGACCTTTCCACGGCGCTGGCGCCGCTGATTTCCCGGGGAATCGGGACTTTCCGGGTCTCGACCAGCTTTTCCTGTCATTTTCGAGCGCGCATCAGAAACGATCTGTCGCTGCAACAGGTGAAATCCTTTATTCAAAAACCCTCGCGATACTCAAGCGATTCGTGACAACTAAAACAAACAAAGGAACTTGAAAATAAAAATAGTGTCTGGTAAAAAACACAGAAGAAGTGTTTTATTTTTTAAAAAGGGACCAAACAACAACAAAATGAGCGTTGACGATATCCTCAACTACACACCTGACGAAGATGAAGATCTCTACGCACTTCTAGGATGCGACGAATCTGCAACAGTAAGAAAAATTGATAAATCATTTTTTACTGATATAGAACATTTAATATGCTTTTCATATTTATCTCTTTTTGTTTACCTCTGTTTCATATTATTATGTAATTATTTTTATTTAAAGAGATACATGCAAATATAGATCATTGAAGGGAAAATTAAATGTGATTGTCAGGATTGAATTCAATATTTAATTCAAGTATTTATTGCAGATTCTGATTTTTATGTTACAAAATAGTTATTTTAATATTTAAAATTATTTAAGAAGTTTGGAATTAAATATACAGGATCTTTATCCTGGTATCTCGAGACTTTGCGTGATTCTTAGGAAAGGACATTCTTTCAAAATCGTATTTTTTTATAGTATACTTTATTGAAACATCACGGTGTCAGTAAGAAGAAAGGTTAAATTATTTTTATCGGTAACATATTGTTGACATTTTCTTTTTTTAGAATAAAACTTTCAATAACGACTAGATTTATTGGAAATATGTTGAATAAATATTTATTCTTCCATTCCACTATATGTTTTATTCGAATATTTGTCAAGCTAGAGTTTTTTGAAATTGTAAAGAGACTCATTTTTATTAGAGATAATTTTATTAGAAATATAAAAGAATATAAATTTAATACAAGATTAAGTTTTCCTCATATAATTTTTTTATAGAATTTTATATAAATTCCGAGCATTTAGGTCATTAAACAGGTGAATTACATAGAATTTTTAACTCTTTTTTAACTCTTCGCGGTAGTCATTAAAAATTATTTAATGACATACCCCACCCATTGTTCACTTTCGCAAACAGAATTAAGCTTTTGTACTGAACATATACGTGAGGATATTAAAAGAAAAGTCTTTTTTGTTGAAAAGTGTCACAAAGTTTTAAGTAGTTGATAAATTGGTAGCGCTTGGGGGTTGTACGGAATAATAAATGAGGGTCACATTGGAATAAATTTCTGAAATTCCCTGTGGAGTCGTTTTTGCGGAAAAATGTTATCAATGCTGGTGATATTAATCTAATAAAAACATAATCTTTTATTAAATAATTAATACATAATAATTTGAATAGAATTACTAAATTTAACATATATTTATGTTAATTGTTATGCAAGTGCAATAAACACGCGCATGTTGCACATAATATGCTATATCACCGCATTATAATTTTAATCATAAAATATATCAAAGCTCATACTTAATCTTGAATATTCATGATCTATTCCATTTTGTTCTATTTTAGTGTAGCCTTAACGAGACTACGTTTATATTTTAACGACATCTAATATTAAATTTCCATAGACGATGCAATCATTTCATGCTTTTTAGTTTATTTCTAATTTAAGTGATGGACATATCATTTATATACATTTTTTATTGCTGTTGTGAATTTATTGATATATACACATATTTTTTTTCTTCTGTCTAAGGCACTCTTGTTAGTGACTTTCGAATCGATTCTCAGTATTAGGTCACATTTTTATTTGACCCTGATAAAATTTTCGTAACACTTTTCAACGACTTTGAGAATCAGCAATCTCGAGATATGACGCAAGGGATTCCTACTATATTTCCAGACACAAATTGCCAATTATTTTCCTTATGTAGTTTCCTTATTTCGTCTTTCCGCTTGCTAATTCAAACTTTTGAATGTCAATTTATTTCATACTTTAATACATAATCTTCCTTACAAAAATTTATGCAAATAATCATAAGAGTATGTTATTTTATTTTATCGATACGTCACCAATTAATGACCTATTGGATTTTCATTTTCAGGTTGAGCAGATCACTGCCGAGTACAAGGCTTTGGCTCTTCAGTACCATCCAGACAAAAATGAAGGCAACAAGGAAGCAGAGGCAAAATTCCAGCAGCTTAAAGTAAGTAGTTAGACTTATTACAAAAGGTTCTTTGTCAAATAGAAAGTAAAACTCAGGTGTTCCAATAAATGCCTTAAAACATTCAATAAAAGATCATAATTGTTGGTTTTGACCAGATAAACCAATCATTTGATATTGATTCGATATTGAAACGATATTGATTCGCAATCAATCTTCATTTTAAAATTTTGTTATCCCGCAATAATAGCCACCTCCCATTCACTTTAGAATGCCAAGGAGATATTATGCGACCCTGAAAAGAGGAGCAATTACGACAAATGGCGGCACAGCGGGATCTCAATCAGTTATAAGAAGTGGCTTGGAATGAAGGAGTCAGTCCACCAGGTGAGTCACATAATACAATCACAAATGCAGACTATAGACTTCTGGAATAAGGTAGCAGATGATGGTCTGTTTCAACATGAATTAGAATTAGTAACGTTATTACGCGTGGTAGTACAGTAATTGCAATTGGAAGAAAAGATACTCATGCTTCCTGAATTTAATTTTTTTTTAAATCAAGAATATGTATCTAATTTATTTGCACACACTAATTTATTTGTTCTTATTCAGTATAAAAAGAAGATATAAACACTTCTTAAACATAAAATTTTCAATTTATCTTTCTCTAGTGTAAAAAGTCTTCAACTTTCATTCAAGGGTTCTTTAAATACATATTTTTATATTTTCCTCGCCTTTATCTTGTAGGAATATATAAAAATCGATTCACCGGTTATAGTGGCATCATGAAACTGAACCTTCTATACTATAGCACTCCTAAATTATATTTTTACTTCTTTTTTTGTGTTGAGTAATAAAAAATGTTTTATATTCTATAATATAAGTTCTCTGAAAAAGTTAACTTATGAGAATAAAAACTAGTTCTTTTTTATTACCTGCATTAAATTCTTTATTTATAACTCTTTGATTTGTTACCAGTATAAAAGTCGAATAACTCATGCATTTAATGAGTAGCACTGCTCACCCCCCCAAAAAGTTTACATAATCAATTTGGTTTGAAAAAAAAATAACAAGACCCAACTTAAAAAATATTGTCAGTGTTTTCAGTTTTCATGAATAACATATTGTCGACTATTTATTTGCAAACACGACTTGACATGATTTCAAATGGATTCGGTCTGGTATTGACAATCATGTAACATCAAACGTAATTTCCAGCAGATTTCCTACAGAGGGAATATTACGTAACATATTTTTCTGCATATAAGAAACCTTAATATTTCAGTGCTAACATCCTCACTCCTTTTTGAATCTTACGTCCTATTTTTTGACTTTTATAAATACTGTCGGTTACACAAGGAAAGCTACAACATAAGTTATGAAAATTGTACACTAGAAGTAAATCATTGTTATGTTCTGTCATATTATTCTCAAGTATTCATTTCTTGTAAAGAGATCTAATTTACAAGCCAAAAAAAGCATAAAATAAAATGTGCTGAAAAATCTTTCAAAGTTACATTGGTTGCAAAGCTATTGTCTGTAAAATGATAAGATGTCTTGAAATCTTATGAAATTTATAGAAATCTATTTTTTTGATATTCTTAATTCAAAATGTGAAAGACATTAAAACCGGGTAAAATGTAAAAAACATATGAATAATTTTTGTACGATAGTCGATGCACTGGAGCACACCAAAGACGAAGGATAGGATGTTGCCCGATGGATCTGGTGCAGGGGGTTCTCCAGGACACGTGAGAGGACAGCCAATGAATGCTCACAGACGGGCATCGGAAGGGGGTGCCAACATCCACTACGGCGCACGTCGTGATTTAAATTGGGAGGCTCAACCACCCAGTGAGGTGGTCAATAAATTTCGCAATTATGAGATTTAAAAATCGAGCGCCCTCCTGCTTTTAAAAAGCGTGCGTTTCCTATGGCCAATTATTATCCGATGACTGCACCTTCAAAAAATAAAAAAAGAAGTAAAAAATATTTCTCAAAATAATCAAAGCGAATACAGAACGACAAATCTAATCAAACTTACCCGCTAGCTGCCACTGTCCAACTAACTCGAATTTCCGGTGATGAATTCGACGAGTTCATGTTAAAAGAACTTGAAGGACAAAGTATAGATCGTTTGACTGTAAAAGGATAATAGTGAAAATGAAATATTTTCAAAAGAGAAATATTGATTGTCTAATCCTGGAATATTCGGGAATCTTATAATTAATATTTATTTTGTATTCGAACTTTTTAACGAGGTTTCGAATAAGTATTATAATAAAGTGTATTAAAGGAATTAGGAAAAAGGGGAAATAAGTCGTGAATCTCATAAACTAGAAAGTTTACTAGAAATGTATAGAAAGAGAAAATATTTATGGAACAGCTCAGAGACTCGCTGAAATAATTAAGAAATATATAGTACAATTATACGAGAAGAACATATAAAAGTATAAAAATATATATCGAAGACTATTTTTCTTGTGACTATCGTTAACAAAACGTTGAGAGAGGGTTGGACAGTGCATATCCTAATTCCGTAAATAATGTAAAATAAATGATTTCATTTAATTAACAAAAAAATCGAATATTGTTGCAAATCGAGCCACAAATCGAAAAAAAACGCGGAAAGTAAAATCATTTATTTAATATTAATCTTCGTATTGAAAAAACGTGACTGAGATTATTCAATGTCCATTTATAGACCGGAAATGTTAAAGAAGAATCTAATATATCGTAAAATTGATTCAAATGTGAATTTTATCAAATCCGATCACGTTTTTTCCAACTAATTGTAAGAATGTAACATGTAAGCCTATTCGTTAAGATACATGTCGTTCTAAAAGTGTCGCCCGTTATACGGCGGAGGACTTAAGACTTGGGCAAATATTTTCTAAGATTTTTTAAACCCGCAAAAGCCCTTTTCTAATTAAAAATATTTTTGATGACAGCTCCTAAGAGTTCAAATTTACAAGCATTTGTTTTCAACCATGAAATATTTTAATCAATCGTATTTGAACGAGTCTGAGAAAATCCATATCAAGGGAAATGAGAATAATCAATGATAAAAGCGTGTCTACTTGTAATCGAACTTTTTAGGGCGTTTATTTAAGTTTTCCAGCAAGGTAAAAAGTAACGGCAGTTTTAAGGAGGGAAAATTGAATTTCATGCAAACTTAAGCTTTAGTCCTGCTTTTGTGTAACGGGCTTAAAAAGACACGATCTTTTGTGTGTCCGAAAAAATGTTTAATTTCCTGCTTGTGCATAGACATGCATATCTAGTGGCTCTAGCAACGTGCAAATTAAAAAAGACAAAATTTATTTTATTCATCTATCAAGATGAAGATATCATTTAAAAATCCTCTTAAAAAGTTTTCTCTGACTCAATATTATTAAAAAATTCAGTGGATCATTTACTTGTGATAAAAAAAACAAATTTATATTTTTGCTATAAAAAAATATTAGATTACACTGTTAGTTGTATTTTTAGTGTTGCTGAGATTACAGTATTTCACTAAAAATATTGTTTTTAATTTTAATTTATGCTTACTCACTCTATAAAGATTTTTCACTTTAATTTCTATTACTCTCGTTCTTGTGGCTGTGGTTTTTTAAGACAAAAAAAATAATATTACTTTCTCTTTGGAGGAACTTACATTCCATTTTTCTATAATTAATTTGACTTTTAGTTTGTTTCTGAATTTAACGAATTATTCCTAAATAAGATTTAATATATATTGAGTTAATCATTAAAGGATATGCTTAAAGTAGAGCCGCTTCGATAATTATCGTTTATAATAGGCGATATTAAGAAGTACATATGAAATAATCGAACGATGCTGTCGACTCCACAGGATCTGTTGATCTCAAAAGTACCTGTGCAGTTGTATGTTGAATCACATAATAATAAATAATAACGACCGACGCTTAATGAAATTTCCCTCCGTGTGACTTCCTACTAAACGAACCTGTATGCCACGTACCTGTACTTTATCTTATTTTTCTAGAAAAAACTGATACTATAGCGCAGAAAGATTTTCAACCTGTCTGAAATAAAGAAAAATA
Organism: Synergus gifuensis; assembly: GCA_904066015.1. Classification (NCBI taxonomy): domain Eukaryota; kingdom Metazoa; phylum Arthropoda; class Insecta; order Hymenoptera; family Cynipidae; genus Synergus; species Synergus gifuensis. Next base: position 4,014,610 of record CAJFCO010000046.1, on the reverse strand, counting down.
AATGTTTTCTAGCTGGGATGAAAAAATGGTTCTGGCAATTCCGAAAAGTTGGAAATTTTACATTTCTGCCGTCATTGATTAGTTGCCGATGCGACGATGTGTATATCTTAAATGAAAATGTATAAGAGCAATGGACCAGTTGCAAAATTGGGGTTCAATAAATGTATTTAAATAAAACGCGTAACCTAGTTCAGGTTTGATTAAGTCTGTGATCCCTTTCTTTCGTCCCTCTTCTGGCTTTAATATATTTTTCTTTCTCTCTTCGTCTCGTTGAGTTAAGCCTGTTAACGAGGTGAGTTACTTTGACCTAATTTGCGTCGAAGTCGAAGTGGAAACTTTGTGAACAATGCTCTCCCCAGAAGGACGCAATCGTTTACACACAGCAGGAATCATTTTAAGATGGTAATTCCACTCTACTGTTAACATTTCAGTGACATTTCAGAATTTAACTTTGTCTTTGCTCTATTCACTATTCATTCAAACTTTCAAAATAGAAATTAAAATATATAGACTATAAATCATATATCAGTATTGTTTATATTATGTATGTCTTAAGGAGGAGATATTACAGTTAAATTGGAAAATAAGAGAATTTTCTTACATTGAACGAGAACATTTGTATTTTATAAAAGAAAAGTACATTTTTCATAAATATCTATGACAAATGAAGTCGACTGATCGTAAATTAAAACATAAACTGCACTATAAACTAGAAAACGAAAGGAACCTTCATTGAATAGATTCAAGAAAAATTATAAAATGCAATGTAGTTTTATATGAAACTGACAAGTAAAATATTCTATGATTATTTCCTTTCGTCATGACGGAAATGATGCGCATGATACAAAGGTCTTTTATAATTATGGGACTTTTTGATTATCGTTGCTGATAATTTTCGCAAATCTACTACAGACAGATATCTGAATATTTTATCGACAACGAGATTTGGTAGTTGAATCTTGCAACTCTGACAAATTAGGCTGAGGAAACATTCAGTGCTCAAATCCATTAAAGCTTTTATATCTTTCCCTCGTTCAATGTTTCTCTCCAGCAAAGGAGCATACTTCTCGAATTTCTTACAAATGCCAGAATCCAAAATTCTCATCAAGCCCTTATTTCTCATATAAATAGCCAATTCACTTACAGGTTTCGTTAAAATTTCGTAGAAAGTCAATTCAAATTGATGATGAATTTTCATTTCTCGCATATTAATAATTTCTGATTCACATTGTGTGTACCATGGAAGTAGCTTTTGCTCTTCAAGAAATGTTAATTCTTCAGATTCGATAACATTATCAGTTTTGGATGAAGATCTCATTTTAACTAAAATCGTAATCAGTAATTTCATATATTTTTTTTCATATGCTTCGTTTTTCTTACATAATAATACCCTACGAAATAAGACAGTAACTTTTTTATGCAATAATAATTTTGCGATATCAACATCAGAAATTTGTTCTGCTATAGCTAAGATGATATGAAAATGGTCATCATAGCTTTCTTCTTGGTAAGCTACTTCTAGAGCATATTTGTAGTCCAAAGCTTTTTTAATATCATATTCCAACAGAATGTCTACTATTGCTGGGTGCTTTAATTTAATTGCCTCATTCAGCACTGAACATATCACTTCTACCCCATAATTAAGGAGACATCTAACAATTTCTGGACGAAATTCTCCTTGCCCAATGTTTTCACTATTTCTCTTTGATACATTAACTTCTTCCAGAGAATCAGAAGTATGTTCCAGTTGGTTTTCATTGGTCACATTTATTTTAAATGCGTAAGAAAATAGAGAACATCGCTCCATGATGATTTTACGATACGATAATGATTTTGTAGAAGTAGTTTTTATCAAAATCATTTCCGTTATTTTAAGACATTGTTCAAAACAGAATGGAGAAATAACCACTTTTTTCGGAGAAATATTAACTCTAGATATAGATCTAAGAGTATGATTAATAGGAAACCTAGTAGAAGTATTTTGAGGATTTCTAAGACTATCATACCTTTCTCTATCCAAGGCATATAGTAGTGGGGAACATCCCAGATTTGTCAGGGAGTTTACATCAGCACCCGAATTCAAAAGGTATTTAACAGTCTCTGATCTTCCAGAAGCTGCTGCCAGATGTAATGGTGTTTCCAAGAACTTTGTGCGTGAATTAATATCCGCACCTGCTTTTACAAGTTCTTCTACCAATTTAGTGTGACCAAACGTAGCAGCAAAGTGAAGAGCTGTTTTTTCATCCTTGCTCTTCAAATCAACATCAATTACACGTTTCAAAAATGTTATTAGGATGTCTAGATCCCCACTTTTGGCTGCAATGTGAAAAGCTGGTAGCACATCTTTATTGGACAATGTAATTTTTCGACCATCTAAACAGGCTCCCCTATTTACAAGCAAACCTACTACCTCTTTGTGTCTACCTCTCACAGCCAGATAGAGTGGTGTAAATTTCTCATTATTATAAGAATCAATCTTAGCTCTATGGTTCAAAAGTTCACTCACTATTTCCAAATGTCCGGCGGCAGCGGAAAGATGGAGAGGAGTATTGAAACCTTCTTCCTCTACATCAATTAAGGCTCCAGATTTAATCAAATATTTTACAACGTTAATATGTCCATTGGCTGCAGAAAAATGGAGAGGTGTTTTCAGTTTTTCACCACTAGCGTTGATCATATCAGCATCTCCTTGCGTTACAATCATCTTGACAATTTCCTCATTGCCAGTTTGAGCAGCAAAGTGCAGTGGCGTCATTTCGCCTATGATTAGGCAGTTCAAATCAGTTCTTTTTCCCAAAATATACTTTACCATTTTCGTTTTGTTCTCTTGGATAGCTAAACAAAGAGGATCCATTTTATTATTGTCCTTTGCGGAGAGTGAGGCTCCGTGGTCGATCAGAACTTCGGTGATCATCACATTTCCCGAAGTTGTAACATAATGTAGTGGAGTGAAACCTTTTTTACACGTTGCATGCACTGAACTACCATGACTCAACAGGATCTTTACAATATTCAAATTTGGTTTTATTTTTCCGGTCGAAATGTGAAGTGGAGTTTTACCATCTGCATCTTGGAAATCCACTTTGGCACCATTTTCCAAAAGAAGCTTAACAAATAGGAAGTTGTTTATTTGTGTAGCTATATGAAGAGGTGTTGCTCCTTTAAAATTTTGCCGGTTGACGGTGAGAACAGTTAATAGTAGATTAACTACATTGATGTGATTTTCTTTCACAGCGAGATGTAACGGGGTGTTACCATCTATATCCCCTTTGCTGATTTCAGCTCCCTTGTGGCTAAGTAGACAGATTATCTTTTCGTGGCCTTTGGCTGCTGCAACATGTATAATTTTTCTTCCAGATATTTTCACGTGGAGTGAAAATTTTTTGAGAAGGGAACGGGTATGTTCAAATTCACCATTATGAACGGCGAAGAAGAGAGGATTATAATATCTGGTATCATTATAATTAATGTCTTCATTTATTCTAGATGAAGACAATTTGTCAGGTAATTTTTGTTTCGTATGATAATCCGTAAAATTTTTGAATTTACTGAACCCGCCATGAGATCTAAAGTTTGTGTTCATATTGAGGCACTTGAAGTCCACAGCAGTTTCGAGAAATGATACCTCAATTCGAGAGGTGTCGAAAGTGCTTACACACTGGCTGCAATAAAAAGGGGCAGTTTTTAGATTCAAATCCACTCTTTTTTCTACATAAATAAGCGTATTTTTTTCATGATCATTATATTAAAATTGCCTAGTGGAACAACAAAATTTTGTTCATACAAATTTTTCAGATTTAATATTATTTATTTAATATCTGTGCAAAAATACGAAAAATTGACTAATTTTGAGGAAATTCATTTATAAGAATAACAATTAAATAGTCAACAATGATTTTTGGTATTAAAATCTCTGATAAGGCTTTTAAAAACAGAATAAAAATACCTTAACAAAAATGAACTATTTGAATGAATAACTTTTCAAAATAAATATTTTATTTCCACTATTTGTATAAATACATACTAGTATGATTATTTATAACGTATGAAAAATTTTATATGTAAACAATAACAAAGATATTGCAACTATATTTAAAGAAATCAAGAAAAAATTCCACACCCTGAAAAAGAAGTTGCGGCTTCTGGATTTTTGTCAGAACCTCGGTCAGAACCAATACGAAATGTAAAACTTTAATTTTCAATTTTTCTTGGAGATTGTAAATTGAGACAGGAATCAAATTTATTAGAAAAATTTGTGAATATTACGAAATAATATCACTTTTTATTTCTGCTGAGAAAGATGTATTCACAAAAAGAATAATTTTCATTCACGCACGACAAAATTCTACAAATAAGTTTGTTCAGATTTGTATATTATTATTGGTGCAATTATTATGCGAATGATTATAAATTTACTTACTTTTTTTGGATAATATTTGGCAAATAATTCTTGTCCTTTATCAAAGCTTTGTTAAAACTGCGGCTTTTTCATAACATTGCAATACATTGCATCATCCACTTTTGACGTTTTGCATTATGCGTAATGCGTAATGCGTATTATGCGTATCTATTGTATTTTGATTGGAATAAAATTTCGGACCGGACTGTCCCGGAATCAATTCAACTGTACTAAATTTTTATTGGTCAGTTTGTGGACAGCAACACTGCATGAGAAACACTGTTAGAAACAATAGAAACAAAGAAAACGGTTTTAAAATAGTTACGTATCTTACGTATAGAATTTCAAAAAATACTTATAAAACGGTTATCAAGAAACAAGAATACCAAATTAATCTAATGTTTCGAATCTTATGAAGCAATTAATTCTAATCATTATTATTATTATTATATGGAATTTTATGAGAAGAAAATATAAAAGTATACAATAGAGTCGATCTTGAATTTTTTCAAAATTTTGAGTTTTTGTTTATGCGAATGTGTATATATAACTTTAGTTACTCTTCCTGTATTGTTGGCAAATAATTCTTGTTCTGAATTAAAACAGTTGTAAAAGACAATGGATTGTATTGCACTGCATCAGCCACTCTACATTAAGCGTGTTTTGTTTTGAATTCCAGACTGGATTGGAATTATAGCATCAGGCTATATACTCAATAATAAAAACGATAGAATAGAAACGATAAAATCAAAGAAAATTATTCAAAAATATAGTTATAGGATTTCAAAAAATGTTTAGAAATTAATTTAAGGGCGTTGGATCAGAGTGTTAAGCTCAAAATTCCATTCTCCATTTTACTCAACGAAAATTGTAGATAAATATATGTTCGCTCTGTAGCGATAATGTTTTTTTTAAATATAAGACTATATACAGAGCGAAAAAATATTTAATTTCGATAGTTTTTTCCATAAAACGAAGAATTCAAAATCTAACTTCAAAATTCAATATTTTCATTTTACTTAAAAAATATTTGAATTAGATATTTTATCGCTCTGTTCTTATAATTCTAGTTAAAAATTGATTAATTCTACAGAGGGAAAAAATTCCAAATTTAATATTTATTGAGTAAAATGAAGAAGTGGAATTTTTAAATTAGAACTTGGCTCCAACACCCTTAAATAATACCAAATTAATACACTCTTTCAAATTATAAGTTCAATATAACAAATAATTTAATGAAATGAGATAAGCGAAATCCTCCTAGTAAATAATCTTCCTTGAAATTAAAAAAAAATAGTTTTTACAACAAAAATTAAAATTATTATTGAACTTAGTCAGGAAAGATTACCTGGACTTAGTGCAAGTTGCGCACCAACTGGATAAGTACTGATCACTTTTGCTTCGTCTAGAAGTATACTGGAACCCAATACAGTCCAGGAATATATATCGGTGTAATAATGTTAGCTGATAAGCATCCACGCAGAATGCGATAATAGCAAGTACAATATTTCATGGAACGCTATATGCAGCGATTTCCAACAATTTAGCACTGGAAGAAAAAGATAACAATTAGTTTTGATTATAAAAGTTATCTTGTAATTTTTCATGGAGAACCAATTCTGTAGAGGAACTAAATGATTTTAATAGCTTTTGGTTATTATCACAAAATTAAAGGCTTTGTTGAAATTTGATTGCAATTCACATTTTACGTGAACAAAACGTGAAAAGGGAAGCAAAATATGAAAAATAACAAGAAGAATACATCACAGTTTTTACTCAATATAAGGGCATTTCCCATTTAAATCCTATATTGATAGCTTGTGCTTTCAGTCTGTTGCTCACAGATTGGCAACTAGAGCAATTGTTTCGCGCTTCGTGGCATCCACCTCGTTCAGTATTCACTGGATGTGAACTGGTAGTAAAGCTATTGCAACTTACTCATCCGAAACTAGTCAGCAACTGTTCTTGAACGACGAGAAAGTCACCCATGGTGACCGGAAGCAAATTTTAAACATGGAGATTTATTAAAAAACGAGTGTCCCTTTACATAAAAATAAAAGTAATGGCTTCTCCTTGCTTTTGAAAATATAAAAACCATTATAAATATACGCTATGGTAAACAGCTCTACATACATATAGCAATAAAAGCGAGCATTGTAATCAAATTGTTTCACAGAATATTATCTGGGATTCACTTCCACTATATACCGAGCTGTAATATCCGTTCATTCCGTTTCCAGCTTCCCATTCACGATATTGAGAGCTCGCTCGATTACGAGCTGAAATTCGCTCTGCTTTTTGAAGATGATCTTTCCAAACAACCTCCTTATTATTACTTTCACTTTTTTATCAAAAAATCTCTTCAAATTAAATCTTTATATTTCATGCTCGATATAATGGGTCAATCAGTGGGGAAGTTGTTACAAACTGTCCACTAAAAGTTCTTCTGCTATAAAAATGAGTTTTTTTTGGAAAACAAAAGGTCCATGGAAATGCTTTTATGTTTATTCATCAGGCGACAAATCTAGGGCATCAGCCTAAATGACTCTTGAAAAAACTACCCTTTGACAAAATTGAACAAAAGATGAGCCAGGTATTCATGCCCCGTGACGAATGGACTGTGTGATGACCTTGTCACTCTTTTCCAAAATTCTCTCTCTCTATTTTCCATCGCAGGTGCGCTAGGTATAAAACTGAGGAAGCAGAGGTCAGAGGTTGAAGGGTAGGTTGTCCCAGTTAAGAGGATAGTAGATGCAAGAGTCTCTGTATATACATACATATATCCGTGTGCATTTTGATCAAAGAGTCGGGTCAGGTTGCACCAAGTTAATATAGCACCTATTTGCTATTTCCGTTTAACCCGGTCCGGATCGATGCAGGTGTGTAGGCGTTCGGATGTGGGTGTGGAGGTCTTAATAACGTTTCAGTGCTGCACGCAGGAAAAATCCCTCTACTTATCTATCTCACTGACGTGAAAGGGTGAAAGAGTAAATGTATAATAATATACACAATAATACACATACAAATATATACAATGTATATATATGTACACAGATTATTCTCTCTTCATTCCCCTAGGATATCATCACTTTATGAACAGTGTGCGCTTTTAGTCTATTGATAGGTCAACGATACATTCTCACTCTCCCATGATTATGGTTTCTCTCCATTAATTTCTCTGGGGAAATAATTCAACTCACTGATGCTCGTTGAATCAGTAATTAACAGCTTCTCAAGGGTGCAACAATTGTTGTTAAACTGACGTGATTATTCTACTTCATTCTCAAAAATACTCTGAATCAACAGCATTAGAATAAAGTGATTATAAATTGCTATACCAAATGGTAATTTTTTACAGAAATGTCTAGATCTAAGCCTCGCAAACTTAATTTAGGTTTAAGAGTTTAGTTGTCTCCTCAATTTCTGATTTCAGACTCAGCTTCAGTTTTCAGAATTTACAAAATTATTAGTCGAATTTCTTTAGTAAAACTTGATAATAAGCTCAATAAAAATAGAGACCAATTATGCAGTTAATTCGAAAACTTTTATTTGTCGACCTTTTATTCTTTAGATATTTATATATACATAATAATATGCTAGGGTGTAACGATGCTTACGAACGACTTTAAGTATGTATAAACAGTATATGCGCCCTTAATCAAAAACCTCTGCAAATTAATTTGCATAAAATTCTTGTTCTTCAAAAAAGACAACTTTCTTTTAAAAAATAATTTTATAAAGATACTCTGAGATTTTAATTAAAAATTTCTATAGAATGTATATAAGGAACGTTCACATATTGCAAACATTTTCCTTATATGATGAAAATAAACTAGAAATGACGGAATATACTTTAAGTAAAGAAGGGTGAGAGAAGAAAGCTCAAGAAAATTATAATACAAACGTTCCCATAGTTTATAATACATCTTGAAATGGAAATTGAAAACATTAATACATATTTTGAATTTTTATCTCAATTAAAAAGCAGAGATAAACAATATTTACAATTTTCCCGATTTGAGCGCTCTTTTCAAGTTACAAAACGAATTTTCCTATTCATTTTTCTATGCAAATTGTTATCAGAGGCATTTAATAGTCGAGTTAGACATTTCAAGATCGATTTAATGCCACTGGATTCTCTAACAGGAAAACTTGAGCTACCAACGAAATTGGTAAGAATTATTATGCATACATCGGTAATACGAATCGCAAAATCGTACATTTCTTTCATCTAGTTGACTTTGACTTATTCACAATCTGCGAATTTCTATTCAGCACAGAAAACCTCTTTTTGCATCTTGATAGAAAGAGAATATTCAACAAAACTCGACTTTTCATTTTGGTGAGATTAAAATTTTACTGATTTCGACATTTTTTTTATAGTTTTGCTTTTCTGATTCTCGTTTTATCAAAGTACGGTAAGTCCTCATTACGCTGATATACATTATACATGCATGTATCTGTCGTATATATAAACGAGTGATCACGCAATGAGAAAAAAACTTGAAATTAAAACTTGTGTTGTTTGTGACACTGTTCGTTAGAAAAATGTACTAAATTTCTTACAAATAGTTGTAGAACACTCGTGGATTGTTCAGTGATAAGAAAGATTCTATCTACGAATTTGTTAAAATCACCGCAAAATTAAAGACTAACTCGTACATTCTTGTGTTAGAAATCCTGCAGTATCACATTGCACTTGCTATTATTTATATATTACTAAAACTCATCCGCTCGAAATTGATTTTTAAATGAGAAAAAGAGCTGGTAAAGTTCACATTTAAATTATTTACATTCTCTACAATTCCAAGAATATCATTAGCTCTAAGAAATAATCATGATTTTAAACAATTTCTAAAAATTTCGTTTCCTATATCAAATTTCGTAAATAAATTATTAGTCAAAGTTGAGTAAAATTTTGAGATCTCATGAGATTCTTATTTATTCACTCGTCAAATGAAAAAGAGTGCGCCTGTAATCTCGTTAATATTAATTCAAATTAACTAATTAAATAGATTTCTTTTCAGTTAACAAATCTTAAATTTTTTATCTTCTTTTTAGCGTCTTTCTCAGTAAAGATAGCTACTTAGGCTTCCTTTTGACCTTTGCTTTGACGTAAACTCAATTAAACGACTTTCTCAGTGATAGTAGAAAGTTTCTTTATCTCAATAGACCTTTTATCCTCTGATGAACCTTGAGAAATATAATTACACAATTTAGCCAATTGTCAGTCTCTTGATTGTTAAATCCACTTTGAAAAATTTAACACAGTTTCAGAAATGGATATAGTTGGCGTTACTTAACAAGAAAATATAATAAACGATTGATTTATCTTTTGCTATCGACGCAGTCTTCGCGATATGTATTTTAAATTTTGATGCGGAAATTTTCGTAATCAACTTGAATTCGTTGACGATGAAGTGCCGCGTTTAACATCTCCGAGAGGAGTTAACTTAACATCTCGCAATCAGTTCAAATAAAATTGATTAAAATAAAGATTGAATTCACTGAGATATCTTGGGAATCAAATTTTGATGCGTATCAGTGAAAAGGAGTCTCGAGAATCCTATTCACAACTATTCGACTAGGAGACTAGGAGTGGTAAAATATACAATTCATTCCCATTTTGGTATTTTCTCAATGAATTCATTTTCCATTCCTTTCAATCAACTTATTTTAGACTGTACTGAAGAGGTCAGTGTCTTCAGGTTGGTTTTCCAAAGTACAAGGCCTGCGAAATTCTTGACCTATCTCGTGCAGCCATTTATTCGCCACTGCAATCAAAGAAATTGCACAATATTAGAAAATATTTTCAAATTCAAATTAAATAATAATAAATAATAAACATACCCCATTTTGAACCCGTTAGTACTGGACACGCTGCATGTCTAGTTAAGAAATTTCCCTGTCCATTAGGTTTGAGATTGTACCAAAATGCTGCACTTCCTTTTTTGGGCCACAGAGAAAGATTTATTCCAGTGAAAACTGTACCTCCTCCTTGCTCGACGTCACTCATCTACAAAGAAATTCCTCTTAGAATTTTATGCAAAAATTGCTTGACTGCATTTTCAAGGATAATATACTAAGATTTCTACTCTCATTTTTGTAGAACGAAACGGGGTAAAATAAATTAAAGAAAATAATGATCACTTACATAGTAGAGTACAGTGGCGATACGGTTTCCAGTACCAAGACTCTTGAAAGCGTTCGTTTCCTCTTTCTGAAAAGTTACGAACGTAATTTACAATAATGAACTATTAGCCCAACTAAGTAAGAGTAGTTTATCGATCGATCACTTACTCTCGCGAAATCAAAGTGTGGTTCGTAATGGCCTCCGATTCCGTAATTAACGACCTGAAGTTCCTCTGCAGTGTCAACAGTCAAACTCGTCATGTCCTCTACTCGACGACTTACGTCCTTTACGTGTTTGTGTTCGTGCTCCTGAAGCCAGGCACTTTTGCTAATTCTATAATGGGCAATTTCCAACTCACCGGTTTTATAGTTTTGCACTGTGGCCCTCTTAAACTAAAAAACAGAGAACATAATTATTTATCTCAAAAATCAAGCCTTCAAATATGCAATCCTTTCAGTATAAAATATTCAAATTCATCCACAATTAAAGGAAATGGATTTCCATCTAAGAATTTATAATTGTAAAGGCTCTTAATAATTTAAAGTTTTAAATTATCTCGAGGATCGATATCCGAGAGAAAATGAACAAAAGAATAAAAGGGTAAACGAACCCTGGGTTGTGCCAATCTTTTGATGGTCTCTATTTCCTGATCATAAATTACGTCATGGTATATAACAATTCTTGGCTCCAGATAGGCTTCTTCCTCTTTGAAAGGCGCTATTTTCAAGAAAGGAATACCTCGATCGACGTATCGACATTTCAAATTTTTCTGGATACTTGGGGGTAGAGAAATTTCTCCACGGCAAAGCATCTCGTATCTCTCCCTCTCAGTTAGCTCTTTCAAAGGCTTAATTTTCTTCTCTGTCACGGTGAAAGGCTGAAATCACAATAAAATATTAAGAGACTCAACTTTCCTCCAAAAATTTCATTTTTAAAAGAACTATTTCACTATCTAAAGATTACAAAACAAAAGGAATTGATGAAACTTTTTAAAAACTTACTTGGTCTACTTGATTGACATCATCTTGGCCATCTTCGCCTCGCTTTTTCCTAACTTGACTGGATTTCTTCTCAATTTCTTCTTGATAATAAGCTCGATTTCCGAGTGCCCTTTGATGGCTTGGTACCAATTCCAAAAGTTCATTCGTCATACTAAGAGCTCGGGCGACGTTTCCTGTAAAAAGGAAATTGGATTAGTTAAAATTGAGATTATACAGAGAAGCTTTAAAAAATTCAATATAAAGAACGAATATATTTTAAATTATACTTCTCCCTTCCAAGTCTTCAAGAAGAAAACTAGGAAAATCTTGGATTATAAAGCATTAAAGAGGGCACAATGAAAAGCTTAGTCACGACAGTATCAGAAGGTATCAAATTTTCCTAAAGCCGACCAGATCATGGTTTTCAGTTTCGAACGCGGAAATTAATTTTTCAAAAGCGTGGCGCGACGCTATAACCAGAGAGCTGTAGCCCTTGAAAGATTTAGCTTGTAATATATAATGCATTTCTAATACAGCTACGAACTTTCTCCTTTTCTGCCTGCTTCGTTGAATCCCTTGTCGAGGGCAAAATACTCTTGCTATGAATAATAACATTGAAAAATGTCGATTTTAAGCGAGTATACTCAGGAAGCTTTATGAAATTAAGTTAAGCGGAGCGGCTTTTACATTAGAGTCTTGAAATATGCATGAGAATTGCTAAGTCTTAGCAGAAAATGAAACGAGTTCCTGCGAAAGGTCTCTAGATAAATAGCTTAAGAAGATGGATTATATTTTATAAGTGACATATTTATGTCAACAAAATTTTCTTTTTTTTTTATCAATTGTAAGCTTCTAATCTCGATTATCTAATGCCTATCATGAAAAGTTTGTGGACCTCAGAATGAAATTGGTTTTTCCCCAATAAAATTCTCTACAGACCTTGCATGTAGGTGGAGAAAGCCAAGTACTCCAAGATATCTGGTTTGGAAGTAGTTGTCCTGTTTTGCTCTTCTTGGAGACGATCCATGGCCTCTTGCATCCACAGAACCGTGTGATAATAGTCGCCGTTATTGTAAGACTGTCTGCCAAGCTCGAAACAATCGCCAGCTGCATCAAAATAAATTGTTCAAATTCCACAGAAAATTCTCAACGTCGAGCGAAATAGTATCGTCTCAACATTAAAGTTATACAGAATTTAAAATGGATGCAATCTCATAAGGATTACTGCAAAAATTATGTAGACAATGTCACATTGAAATTGTATTAAAAAGTTTGAGATCTTTTCTCTTTAAAATACGACTTCAACGTTCACAATTTATAGGGAAGATTGAGAGTTCTGATAGAATAAATGTGAATAAATGAAAAAATAATTTTCTTTCGAATGAAAATAAAAAGATTCGTGTTTTCTAAATTTATAAGAAAAGATATGACATTTGAAGACGTCTTATGGCTCTGGGGAAGACTTTTCTTCACGATCGACACACACGGGACCTCATATCTCATGTCCACCTTCCATTTGAGCAAAACTTTACCGTGAACGTGTGGCTAGGATAAAAGTTCTGTTTTCATTGCCGGAAAATTAATAGTGATCTGAGGACGCGTGGGAAATCATTCCCAATCGTCCCTAGAAGACAATCTGTCGTCAGGATTTATAGGAATAAGTTTCTTTCGGAATTTCAAATGAAAGAACTCCGACCCCTAAAAGTAATAAAGTTGAAAAAATTTAATTCCTGGAACTTTTACTCTCGAATTTTTCTTTTTTAAACCCAGATCGATGTCAAGAAGTCAAGACGATTCTTCATTAATAAACCATCTGTCCCGATAAATTTAGGGAATTATGTAATCCGTAAGTTCGGATTTAGATTGCAGATTCCGATTCTAAATTAATATCTACTTAAAGGCGTTCAAAATACGGGAAAAATAAAAAAAGAAAGATTTGGACATATGCTGACTATAAATTTACAGTTACTTATAGCTTTTATTAGAGAAATTTTGAATTATAACACGTCTCCACGAAGCTGATTATTTTAATTAAATCAGAGAGGTCACTTGCATTGAAAACTCCATTTGCGTATTTAGTTAATTATCCTCGGGAGCGTGACAGGTGTTGATAAATGGCGTGGCAAAAGCACTAATAATAAATTACTTTAAATGCAATATCCAGTTTCCGGCTGACATCAAAAAAAGCACAACTTGCTGATTGGAGAATCGATTTACGCCTATGGGCTAGAACTTCGATGTAGGTTTCTTGCATACAAGGTAGTCTGTTCGTTAATTAACTGATTTTCTCTTGCCAACTATAGATACAATCGGTCCTTTTCATAATTTTTCCTTACAACCCTTTGAAACATCATATTCAATCTAATCTTGATGTCTTTATTCATACACCCATGAAATAGAAATCAAAATTATTATTTTGCAAAGTACCTTTTTTAAATAAATCATTCAACATTAAAAATTATATTCATTTAGCGTTTTTAATGTGTTTTTGTGATTTGTTTACGAAAAAACATTTTATATGGCCCATTCATGTGAAAATGTAATCAAACATTTAGTATGTAGAAATAATGCGTTCAAAAATGAAATTCCATTTTTATGAAGTATTGCAGCATACTACAAGAGTAATTAAATTCATGATTCCATTTTTTACGAAACTCTGGCAGCATTCCATGTATCCCAAAAGTCAGAATTATTCAATTTATACGTTATGTCGTTAATAAAGAAAGTTTTTATCATTAATAATAATAATAATAATAATAATAATAATAATAATAATAATAATTTAAAGTTCTCGGGAATAAAAATATATCGAACACAGGCAAAGGAGAGTATTTAATTATAAAAAAAACAGATTTTAATGAGTGTAAAATTGCAACCTGATAGTCCAGTGCTGTATTGAACGCCATTGAGAACTCCTTTTGCAACCTGTGCTGTTTCCAGCTTGTACGTGTCTTGTAACCTCATTAATGCCACCGCAGCACCATTAAGATCTTCGTCCGTTGGGAATTTCAGATCGCTTCTCGAACTGGTGATATTCGCTACAAAGGCAATGCCAACATCTTCAGAAATTAATTCCTCCACCCTTTTCCAGTCCGTTGTCAATCTCTTTACTAATAAATACGCGTTTATTGGATTAGACAGATACTGTTGAATGTTACGTGATGCCTCTTCGTGTTCTCTTGCATAATCTTCTACATTTCTGTAACAACAAAAATATTGAAACAAATATTTATTTTTTTATTTATTTTATTTATTTTTTATATCAGCAAGAAGATCAGATTAAAATTTTAATGAAAGTTCAATTAAATACTGATCAATTAAAAGTTTTTATTAAATACAAAACATTTTGTGCGACAAATACTCATTTATTGATATCCAATTGAGTATTCAATTGTCTATTATATTCAAGAGAGGAAGCATTGATGGTTTATACTGATTGGCTTTTACTGGATATTAAACGGTCATTATGTGTGGCTCTATTCTCAATTTTCACTCAATTAATTTTAAGAGTGAACTTATCGATTTACGCTTTTCATTTATACATTTTAGATATCATTTAATAGGTAATGACTTTAATGCGCGAGGTTTTTTTAGAAAAAGACATAGTGCAGAAACTCATTTCGCCATATATAAATGATTGCGTCGTGTTACGCAAAAAAGGACGGTTGGACGGCTGGAAGTAAAGCATGTAAAGCGTTTAATGAAATGTGAGTCTATGAAAGGACAGGTTTTGTCGATACAATGATAACGTTTCAGTTTTATTTTTTTATTTTCAGTCTACGTTTAACATTACAGTATAAGCTACGTATTCTCATCTAAAAATGTAATATTTCTTTAAAAATAATGTAAGTCTGCATATTTTAAAATGTGTATCTTTTGAGACTCTAGAAGACTTTAGAACAAAGTGTTGAGAAAGGGGCAAAAGTTTATTACTTCCGAGATTGTTGTATATATACGCGGAAGTCACACTGACGGAAATTGCGGAAAAGACAACATCGTAGTTTCTGTAGACTCCTAGAGAAAAGTCAGAGTTCCGGTCCTTTTCGTTGTAAGTAGGTATCATTGCTCGAATTACCACACCGTGAACAACATTCTTTACTTTTTGCGAAACTGTATATATAAGAAGCTAGTGTCAGCAATTTAGAGAATGAATGCTAATGCAGACTTTGTATCAATTAAGTTCACGTTTATATATAATTGCGAAACAGCTTCCAAAGAAATACTAAAAGCATTTTAAATGTGTGCAATTAAAAATCTCGATTTATTCTCTCTCTTTAGCAAGGAAGTGAAGAAACATTTCAAATTGAATTAGAAATGTGCGAAATAGGACGAAATATATTTAAAAGTAGAAAGCTGCTAAATTTTAAATACAAATATTGGTGCGATGAAGATATAAAGTTTAAGTAAGAAAAGTACTCTATAGATTCTTGTACTCATTACTTGATTCAACCAATCAGAGCCCTCCAGCCTTCTTTTTATGTATTGACAAACTCCTTGATTGGGCAGAGCTTTCGCCATTCTTTGTGTAAATTTTCAATTTTTCAATTTCATTTCCGTTTCGTGTATCTTGGCGAAATATTCCTACCACGTTTTATTGCGAGTAACTTGATGAAATTCAGATTCTGCTCGGATATTTTTTTTTCCAATTTTCAGAGTTTATATTTTCAATTTTGATTTTAAAAGAATATTAAAATAAAATTGAATAATATTTGTTCAATGTTTGTTTTAAAGTTGATAAGTAAAAATGATACAATAACGTAATAGAAAAAAGATTGAAGAATCGAACCGCAACATTTTTTAAAAGATGGAGCAAGTGGATTAATTTTATTATTTTTTTATTATTTTTCTCATATCCTTCTTGAGATCCTTTTGCCTCCGAAAGACATTGAGCGGATTTCGCGAATGGATTCTCTTTCCGCTCGTTTCGATGCGGGCTAGCAAGCATAAAAATGAAAACGAGAAGAAATGCTGCGGCCGAAGCTTTGTTTGGTATCTTCTGTATTTCTGAATGACTTGATCGTCTTTAGCTATTGCTCGAAATTAAACTGTCATTTTCCATCGAAATATCTACCTCAAATTCCCTCAGGACCTTCGTGACTCAATTTCGCCGATACATATTTAGAAGACAAAATCGAATTTTTTTTTCCATTTGTTGTGGAAACCCATATACAAAACGAGAAGGGACGAAGTTTTAATCAGCGAAATTCTCTGAAATTAATATTTTAATTAATTAGTGCTGATATTTTATACATGTGGAAATGGAAATCGAAGTTGCAGTTAATAATTGTAATTAATTTCCACTCAGTCCAATTAGTAAAAGCAGAGTTGACATAATATTTACGAACATAGAAATCAAATGACGATATAAATCATTTTAATTTTAAATGAACACAAACTAATAAAGCTGAATTAAAAACGACATATTAATTTCCTAATGGAATCTTGAATATTTCTGTGGTCTAAAAAATGGCATAAAAACAAAATTTAAATGTCAAAAGTACAATTGGCTTTATCGAGTGAAAAATCCTCCCCTTAGCTCAGCTCGTAAAAAGTGAGTTGAATTCTTGGAGAAAAACGGATACAATCTTAAAGTTTCCACATTTGAGGAAGACTGAAGAGACTCATGCGGAAGACTTTTGGAACGATTTTTATGGGGCTCGATTTCCCTGTGTATGGATGCACGTAAAATGAGATCCTAGCGTATACGAAGTACCTGCCTTATCAAAATAGCAAGGAAAGACACGCAGGGAAGTATCCGAGAATAGGGAAATAAAAGAAAAAGGGAGACAACGTGACAAATAAAAATGTATCGGAAATAGGGAAAGGAAATAGAAGGTAAAAAATAGGAGAAAGATACAGGAAGAAATTAAGGTTGAACATTGTAAGGATAAACCGAGGGATAAACATTGCATAGTACGAGGAGAAAAAGGATAGAAAAAATAGATTTTGATGGCAGCAATTCTAATTAAGATAATACTTTAACCGGTTTCCCAATAGACCTACGCATAAAAGTCAGGGCCGAGTATTGCGGTGGTAACTTGCAGTCGCTCGTATAATAATGTTTCCCTCGAGTTTCAGCGAGTTTCGCTCAGCCGGGTCATTTCGTAGATGGAAGTAATTAAAATAATGGGACACTCCACGTGACACCCTACGATATCGTTTAAGAAAAGTGGAAAAAACTCTGTATCAAACTGCTAGTTTATGGAACATTTCATCTCTCGGTGCATCACCTCTACGTCAAGCTCCCTCCTTTTTTTATTTTCTTAATAGGAACTTTAACCTCAGAAAGTTTACTGAACAGCATAAAATATCTGCAACCTGATACGATCCCTCATAAAAAATTTGGTAAAGATACCTTCAAAATAAAATTGAGGCTGACGTCGGGAGATTTCCAGTTACCGAAAAATAAATTGAGCAGATTAAATCTCTTGAGAGAAAACAATAACGTCAATATGTTATAGAGGAAGGAAGCTGTATTCCCTAATCTTGAGTAAAATATAATAAATGAGAAATGCATCAGAGATAATCCGAACTGGCGAACATGTACAATATGACTACATTGTACATAAAGATTTTGTAATATCGCAACGGTAAGATCGGACCGCTAAATCAAGGTTTAATCGAATATAATTCAGTTAGAGTCTAATGGTGCAGAATAATTTATCGTGGGAGCTTGTGGATCGGTGAAGGGAAGGAGGATTGGTTAGATGAGACATGAACTTTCCTGTGCTATTCCTATGCTATTAAATCTACCTCTCCTGTGCGTTCGTTGACTCTGTGGTAACTACTATCCGTATTCTATCTACAAGGTATCTATATATATATATATCTATCTATCTATCGACGAAATCGACCAACGCCGGATATTTGGTTGTGGCCAGCTCTAGGGTTGTTGGATCGTTTCGCGACCTCTGCGGGATCCCAAAGGCTCATTATGATCTTAAAGCCGAGTTATGACCGTGTAAGCTTACACGTAATATCAAACCAGAGTCACAATGTCATCCATTCGGGAATAAGGGTTGTCAGCGCACCACTAAAAGTTTAAAGCCAAGTTAAAATTTTTAAAACAGTAATACTATCAGAGTAAATAAAAAATGTTTAATAAATGTTTCACATTAAGATCACATTAAGAAGTGTATGCTTTTAGTTATAATTTGAGTAAACAAATGATGACTTCAATTCCTTAATTATTAAAAAACAAATTATTTAACAAATTATTAAAACTTTTGTCATTTATACACATTTCCATAACATTCAAATTGTACGGAAATATCTATTGGTTTTCTGATATGCTGCCTACAAAGTGCTTCGTTGCTGTCAGTCTGTTATTTTAAAACGAAGTAGACTATTGAGTTTGACAGTGTAGAGAAATTCGATAAGCACGCGGACTGTATTCACAACACCAATCACGGAGGCCGTCTCCGTCAGTTCTTATCGCTTCGGCTGACGAAAGCGCGATGCACTCCCCGTATTTAATGCAAAACGAATATCAGCGAGTTATAGTACGAATAGAGTGTTGCTTGTGGACAAAAGCTCGATATACAGAACTGATAAGGTATCCCCGATGGCACTATTGTTGACAGGGAGGACAATAGTGGCAGAGAACGAGTGCCAGGTATCTTCAGGACCTCCGGGTCCTATAGCAAAATATAATTGGAAACCGAGAACAGGAAATTCGGACTCCAGCATTTCTCTCTTGCATTCCTATAACTATATTGGCCATTGAATTATGACAAACTCCCTCCAGAGAATGAAAGACATATAATACTATTTCTTATATCGGATTATTTCAGTTTTTAAATGAATCGAAGTATAATAATAAATAGATATAAAAATATAGAAATAAATGAGATTTATATTTTTACAATATATAATGAGCGTGGGTGGATTTCAGTAGTTCAGGTCAATGTATGGTCAGGCGGTGGATCAGTTTTTTCAGTAGTAAAGGTGATTTAAGTAGTAAAGGTCAATGTTATGATTGAGAGTTGAGATTTCATTAGTAAAAATCCGTGTTTAGAAAGCCATATTTTGATCATATATTCATAGCAAGGAGGGGATTTCAGTAGTTCAGGTCAATGTATGTCCGGACAGTGGGATGCAGTAGTAAAGGTTTATCATTCGTCAGCCAAAATTAGTATGAACCCGTTAGTGTCAATTATGTCCAAATTATCTAGATTCATTCAATTAAGATAGAAATGTGGAGTATAAAATCAATACTTGAAACTGTCTGTACTGGCAATTTATATACTTTTCCGACGATGAAACGTTATCTTCTTTTTTACATGGAATGATCATTACGTCCTTCAGGATTAACAAGCACTCGACTTCTTTCACAAATTCAGGGATCCGTAATGGCTTCTGGGGTAAGTGGATCTCCCATCGAGGATGTCGCGAAAACGCTTCCGCAGATCTATCTATCGTTCTCAGTACAGACATGAACGTCAGACAAACGTCAAGCAAATAGATGTCAATTGCAACCTGCACGCTTTATATTATCCTACTTGTGGGTTACGAATGGATTTCGAGATTCAGGATGTAGATTTGACAGGTCGGAAAAGCTCTGATGGTTCCCAGATGAAAATTTCATGAGATGTCTCTGGTTGCTTCGTTGTATGGAATAAAGTATTACATTAGATATAAATTTTCTGTTGTAGACTTCTGAAATATTCTTGTAAAATTAAAAGTGTCTTTTATGTAATAATATTATAAATGATAAACTGGAATTTCGTTCGAGATTGAATAACTCTTTGAGCATCATTAGATCAGATTTAATTGAATTATTTCATCTCCTTTTAATTGGAACGAAATACCTCAATTTTTCCAAGATTTTGAGACAATTCGTTATAATTAAAACAGAAATATTATTCATTCGGAAATGTTGGCGCTCCAGGAATAGTCTATTACTACCTACAGGAATAATCAAAGAATATATGATAGTTGAAAACCGATACTCGAACATTATCTGCGGAATTGGGGGGGGAAGGGGTGAACAGCCATATTAGCGAATAATGATGATATTCCAACGGGGAGAAAAGAAATAATAAATCGCGGTTCAGTGAAAGAGACTACTTCGATATAGATGATTCTAGTTATCTGCCTGCGGTGATATTGTGCATTTTATCTCCACTGTATAATGATGCATAACGATTATATGAGAGAAAGCAGAGAGAATAAACCGCATTCCTGTATGTTAATAAAAAGTTAATCTATTTTTAAAATTGCAAATTGACTAGTTCATCTCTGACATTTTAAAAATATCAAAACTGTTTATGGAGTCAATAATTCTAAAGTCTTTCCTAATTGTTTTCCAATATTTCCGTACTTATATTTATCTATCGCATAAAACTACAAGTTGAGTACATTTCAGGAGCACTCGTTGGCGAGGCATCCAATTTCCACTAAAAAATATAT
This sequence comes from Synergus gifuensis, assembly GCA_904066015.1. NCBI lineage: Eukaryota > Metazoa > Arthropoda > Insecta > Hymenoptera > Cynipidae > Synergus > Synergus gifuensis. Next base: position 3,993,687 of record CAJFCO010000046.1, on the reverse strand, counting down.
TCCCCTGAAATACCGAGACTATAAAGTGTCCCTTATCAACCCTCTGTATTCCTGGGATTATCTGGCTGACACTCTGAAGCCCTTTTCCATCCCTCGATGCAGCAAGTCGAAGTTTCTATGTGTCCAGCCACAATTTAAAAAACGAGAATTAAAATAGAAAAAAAAAAAAACTAAAAATAGAGAGACTGAAAAATAAAAAAGATGATCATGCTCATCGCCACGTGCTAAAAGAGACTCGATTAAAATTGACCGAGGCACGTACATCGAAGCGAGAGACGTGATAACGGTAGACTTTTTCCAATAACGAATCCTTGTTAGTGCGATTTCCCCATTTTTAAACCCTCTTCTTCCCTGCTCTTTTTCCTCACGCATTTCCCCTTTATTCCTTCCCCTTCGATCACCCATTGGTTTTTAATTAGCGACTCACAGTGAACTTTTTCTTGTCACCAGTATCGACAGAATTTCAATGCGATTAACGAGAAAAAACATGCTGATAATTAAACTATATATATATA